>JAAAKG020174588.1:0-52994 GCA_010014905.2 Druon quercuslanigerum
ACTTATTAAGGAATTTTTAAATCTTTAAAACTTCCGGTTTGTTGTTATTTCTCACAATTGTATAAAGAAAAATATATACTTTAAACCTTTTATATAAAAATCCGAAGGGGTAAAACAACGAACTAATTTCTAAAACAATAACAAAATCTTGTAAATAATAATGCGCCTAAAATAGCAACGCAAAAATTTGCGGGCAATGCAAATCTTATAATTTTATTAACTTATTTTAGGGCATTAATAAAAATAAGTTTTTATTTAAATAATTAAGAATAACAAAAAAACTGTGATTTTTATCCATTTTTTACATTTTGTACTTAGTTTTCTTGGCTTTTCGATTTGTTAACCAAGAATGAGATTTTTTAATGAAATGGTTGAACTTTCAGTCACAAAAGATTCCTTAGACAAGAGCGTAAAAAGTGTCAAATTATTGAAACTGTAAGATATAAAAGCGAATTTTTCATAAAACAACTTAATCTTTAAACAGCCTGTTAACTGATACAATTTTCACTAAAAAAATTATTTCTCCATCAAAAATATAATAGTACACTTTTTATCGAAAAATAATTAACGTTTAACCAAACAAGTGGCATTTCTGGCCACATGGATAACATTTTTACAAAAAGTGCTCTTGTCTTTTCACTCACTCTTATCGGATGTAAATTTCTTATAAGGCCAAGCGAGTTGTCTTATACTTTGCAGATAATGGCAATAATAAAGATTATAGATTGCCTGTACTTTCATCTTATACTGGGCTGTGATCCTTAATTATATTGGTGAATATAATATCATAATATAATAATATAATAAATCTATTATTATAATTAAGTTTTTCGTAATACTCCTTTTCACATGTTTAGCAGTCTTTACTTGCTACTAGCTCTCTCTCTCTCTCTCTCTCTCTCTCTCTCTCTCTCTTTGACTCCTTTAGATCTTTTAAGAGATCCCAGATCTCGATCTTTTTCTGTATTTCTGTCACACAGATACTAAATAGAAGACGGCTGAACGAGCACCCTTGCCTGAACCCTCTCCCCGTCCACAAATATTAATTTTATTCTTCTTATTAAACTTATTTCCACTTCTATATCGTTAATGGTTCTCCAGAATACCCATAATCACAAATAGAGGCACTGATCTCCATTTCGTTCGTTGCAGGTTCTTATATACTAACTAGTTGAGCACGTAAATATTGTCTGCGCTTCCCATTCCTTTCTTAAATCTCGTTTTGTTGCATGCTATACTTTCCTTTTGTTCCAGCGGTTTTTGCAACCTCCTTCTAAGCACTTCCAAGTGAATTTTGTATTCCACTGACATGAGTGTGATACTTCTATAATCCTTTAACCATTTGCCCTCTTATTCTTTAAACAACTATACTATCAGTCTTGTTTTCCATTTCTCCGGCCACGCGTCTCTTCTCCATACCTTGTTGCAATTCTTCCACATCTCTTCTGTCACCCCTAATCATCCATATTTTAGTACTTTATGTTCCAAGTCATCCTACGCTATCGCCTTATTTCTTTTGAGGCTCGAAATACCCTTATTCATCTCTTCCCTAGTCATTTCAATTTTGCTGTTCTAGTCCCCAGCGACCGTTATTCTTTCTGCACCCTATACACTATTTTTTACACCCCATAACAAATCCGTAAAATAATTCTTCCAGAATGCCCTTCCTTTCTCCTTTTTCCCGTTTATCACTTTACACTCCATTTCTCTTTCGCATGTGGATTTCCTCTGTTTACATTTCGTCTTTGCTCCACTATCTCTTATTTTTCTTTACTCTTGGATCATTTCCCCACATTAATGGATCCATTAACATACTCTCTATCTCCCTATTTTATAGTTATTTTCGAAATTCTTTTGATTTCCCTACCACCGAACTGTCTATTTTTAATTTCGATTTCCCTTTTCTATCTTCTTCCTCCTACCGGGCTTTGGGCGTTCACGTTTTATTGGTGCGGTCATCGAAAAATAAATATTCTTTCCTTTACAAGAATGTAGCCTATTACAGTGTCCTCTATATTATTGTGCGTAAATTCTCCTTTTTCCTTCACACTAGTATTGTCGTTATAAATAAGCCACCCCACCTCTTCCAACAATTCATGTAGCCTCCTACCTTACTGGTATGTTTTTTGGAGTATCGTGTTTCTCATAAATCCCTTATTTTCTATAACCCCCCTGCCTCTTTTCGTGGTTTTATAGTGGATGCTCACCCACTTTCCTTACTTTCATTATTGTCCAAATTGTTCTATTTTCATTATTGTCCAAATTGTTCTATTCTCTTCTTCCACGTTTCTTGTTTCTCATAAGGCCCTTATTTTCTATAACTCCCACCTCTCATCCTGCTTTTCTTTTTTATTTCTACCACTACTTCCTTTTTTCCTCCTGACATCATGTCACCCATTCGTTTGTATTTCAAGTTATCCTTTCTTATCCTTTTTCCACACATTTTCTTTCTGTAAGAATCTTGCTTATCCGCTAAAATTTTATTTAATAATATTACGACATATTTCTCTAACTCCATCCAATAACTCTAAATATTAAATCCTGAGTCATTCAAGAAAGCCATTTTCTCGTTTCTATCTTTTCCTCACTCTTCTCCTGTGATATAGCTCTTTTTTCTTTCGTAAATCCCGATTCTTTCCTCTCCTTTGTCCTCTTTTCCTCCTTGTCTTGTTTGCCAAGCACTCCGTTGAGATCGTCATTTCCCTGCACTTTCCTGCCAGATTAGAACTTCCTCTATTCTTTCTCTCAACAAATTATTTTATCATATAGTTATAAACCTACCATTTCTTCACCCCTAATGTTACCAGCAATATGCCTTTCCTCTCTTTGTGTATTGTTCCTACCCTCTTTACTACTTCCACCCGCAAAAGAAGTATTGAAAATTACTGCTGAATTTACAACGTAATTACTTGAAAATAAATCTATGTCATATGTTGGGAACTGGCAAATATTTTTAAAGTTATTGGCTCAAATTAAATGTAAGATTTTCCAGATTCTTATTTATCAGCTTCAATTAACCAATTAAACTTAAAGCCTGCGTAGTATGAATCAAAGGTTCAATTCAATTCAGTTTACTGCAAGGTACTAAATTCGAGAAATTCTTACATTTTTTTAAACTTCTCTCATTTTATATTCTCTTCAAAATATCTAAACTATATCTTTCGGGATTAATTATACACGTAAATAAATAAAATCTTTAGTAAATTTTAAATCTTTTCGCTTCTTTTGAGATCGAGTAATCACGTTTTAAAGTCAGCAGTGATCGATGTGATTCAAGTTAAGCACGAAAAATACGTTCGGGAACACAAGATGCCATCTGATTCGCATGAAAGAAATGAAAATTTGCAGGGCAGAGCTATCAATATTAAAATGATAAATCTGTTCTAAAAAGTTTCTAAAGGAAAAACAAAATCAATAAACATATTTACAACTTATGATATTTTAAAACACGATTTTGTACTTTAAAAAAATGTAATAACCTATTTTTTGTTGCAGAATTAATTTCACAGTTCGACACTTTGCCTAATGGCGAGCCTATTCCCGGTATTTCTCATGGCGAATTATCATCGTCTTCTAACAGATATTTCGCCAGGTCTCCGCCACCTATTGAGCCTTCTCTTAGTTCTAGATCAAGGTCTCCTCTCTCAGTCGAACTTTCCGGCGCGTATTTGGATTTCAACTTGCAGAACTTCAATTTATTAGACTCATTCCTGTGATCCGCATTTCTGCATTCTGTAAATACGATATTAATCGTTTCTTCAGTGTTGCCTTACCATCCGCAAATGAGAGTCAATTTCTTTTTAACCAAACCCCACAGACAATCAAACCATAATCGGAAGGCCTTTTACAATATTTTATATGTGGAAGAAAATGATTGACACTGTTGCTAAAAAAATACAAAAGGACGCACATATAACCTATTTTAGTTTGCAGTTTAGATCTTAATACTTTAAATGTGAATATTTTGATCTTAAAGAACTTAAATTTCTCATTTAAATTGACGTGCAACATATTAGCGAGTGAGGAATTTTGTTTCTACTGGTGTACTTGTTTCTTATCTGGTCCATCGCGCTCGATCACAGTGTGTCCAAAATCCGAAATTTTCTGTATTATGTTGACCTCTATTATATTAAGTTTATTTGTAAGTTATATGTTCACCATACATCAGGATACTTATCAGGATAATTAGATAGATAAGAATACTATTTTTTAGATTCGCATAAATAAGCTACCGAAGAGATCCAAAAAATAATTAGATAAGTTTCGGAAAAATATGTTTGCTTAATATGTTAATTTACTGGTATCTTTTTTTTATCATTCCATTCTATTTTATAAAAGCTTGTCTCCTTTGTGAAAAAATTGATTTTTTAATTTTTAATGTTGTTGTTAGGAATTAATAAAGCCAAACTTCCTATCAAAACACAATTCATAACAAATTTTTTTCTCTTTTTTGGTTTAATGCCCTTTGCCACCTTATTTTTCCAAGAGTTTTTTTTTCTACAATAAAAATTACCGGATCTGCCAGTGCAGAAGAAAATGTTGTGTTTTAGCACCCGCACATTGCTCGTGCGTACAGCAAAGGTAATTAAACAAGTTCTATGTGCCAAAAAAGGGCCGCATACAAACTAAAATTGCGCCCGATCACGAAAGATAAAATATTCTGATGAATCTGAACATCAAGCACACCTTTGTGACGTGTCACGGACATCTTGTATCTACGTACCCCCTAAAATATTTGTTCAAAGAATCTTCAAAATCTTTTTTTTAGTGTCTCTTGTATCGCCTTCCTTAAGTCAAAATGAATTACGCCCACTTTAAAGTGAAGCAGCTGCTTACGTAATGGAACCTGAAACAACAAGAACAAGATCGCCATAATTTTAGTATGCATCTGTTTTTGCTATCAAGATCGAGTTTGCAGCTCGTGCAGACACTCGGAACATTATATCTTCCAGATTGTCTGGTGCATTATCCTTAGCATGTTGATGATGAGTTCATATCGCCAGAGCACTTTCTGAAAAATGTAATCCTTCGGCTGCGATTGCCTTCAGAGATACGACTGCGCATCTCCGCAATCGGAGAATTACCTAAGCCAAATCCGACTGAACTTTCGGGCCCAGGTAAAGTAGATCATTCAGAGACAGTTCTTTCTTTGTACGCTACGAAGTTTCGAAGTAGTTTTTTGCCCGAAGTACTCTCCTTGAGTGTGAAATGTTGTGGGAGATAGTACCTAGTAGTTGGTAGAATGTCCTTAACCTTCGTAACCAACTTGATCTCTTCCAGTTGTGCATATTCCTCGATGACATGGGCGTAGGCCTTATGAAGTTCCGTGTTCCTTATAAAAAGCCTCTCTATCTGAAAAAGAGTGCGTTAAGAGTTCCTTGATATTTAAAGCCAAACAGCTTCTTAAACTCATCCACGGTCATACTATATATAGGCAAGCTTGCATGTATGTCCTCCTGGAAAAGAAACCTGTAAAATAACGATAACAATACCTGCAGTAGACTCGTCTGTCATTATTCAATATAATATCCAACCCAAGAATGTCTGTTGAGCGTTCGGAAGTACCCAATGCTCCTTTACTTAATCTTTACTGAGGGATATAAGGGCAAACATCCGCTCCTACAAATCATTGCAAATCCCTCTCGCCATTTTTGAGCGAACAATCTGCTAAACTTACACCCAATTATATTATGCTAATTCTGAACGACAAGACCACCAGGTGGAATATAAGAGGTGATTCGAGACATGACTAATGCTTTCAACAAAAATATGACCTTTAGGATAAAAGCGAGCGCATACTTTGATGTTCACAATAGTTCTCGTCAGTGCCAATCACTAACTTCCAACAACCAAAACAGTGATGGTCGCTGATTGACATGGAACCTGAATTCGCTCTACTTGTGATGCCAAAATAAAGGAGCCTCAGCCCCTTAGTCTAGTTGTTGTTCTAGTCGTTGCTTGTGACTAGTGAGAACTTATTGCAGCAGCAGAATTATTAGTAGAATCAGAAAAGACCGTACTTTTTGGATAAAAATTGGAAGCTGGATAATAAGTTGGAGGATAATAAATGGCTATAGGGTTGTAAATGGATCTGGATTCGTTAAGTGGGGAGTGCAGCATGGTATGATGGAAGCGATTACATAATTGGCACCGATTATTAGAACCACAGGAATTTTTCTGATTCTGACCCACACAGTTAAAACATGATCCATTTTATCTGACCATATCTATTCGCTCCTTGACAGTCTCCCGAGGAAAATTAGTACAGGCCGTTACCATGTTCAGACTGAAACAAAAACTGTAATGCCCTTTCTTGAAGGTAGCATTATGAGCTAGTTAAAAAGTGTGCAAGGTTTCGTACCTCGGCTGTATAGTCGACGCACCCAAACTATACTCCCAGGACTTGCCTGTGTTTAAAACTAATCGCTAAACAAACATGTAAACAAGAAGTTTATCGCTCTTCTCTGCTGCACATTTTAAAAAAGCCAATGCCCCCACTGTCTCGATAAAATAATTCAATAAAGAACGGAGCCCCGATGCGCTCTTCTTTGACATGACAGGTTAATCAAATAGTTTTGCTAAGTAACTATTTATGAGGATTTTATTATTGTCGTATCTGACCAATAATGTCTCCCATGCTCTCTAAAAATTATTCAGTATTATTGAGATGTTAGCATTTACTTCAGCAGTCTTACCTGTCAAACTGTTCTTCAGACAGTGCAATTTTTGCACCTTTGGAAATTGTAAATCATTACCCACTATTAATTTAAAATTTAGCTAACATTGGGTGACTCCGTATAAATCCGGGAACAGTTCGTTAATTCTAGCTGCGAATAATTTTGTCGATTGCCAAAATGAGCTTGCGAAAAAAGTGCTAATTAAAAATAATCGTTTTTCGAATTTTCAATTTATTCTGCATATAATTAAATGTCTTGAGAAGAAAGTATAAAGTTTGTATATTCCTATATTTTAATTGGTTTTTGCATTGTTGGTTGATATTCGCAGGGCTCAGCAAACCTCGGTTCCTCCCTAATTCACTGAACCCTTAATTTCAATTCCAAGAAAGGCAAGTCGCTGCGCCTTCTGGGACACTACGGTAGAATCATGGTCCAAGGCGGCAAGATTCAAATATTAAAATAATAAATCAAATCTTTTTGTGTCGAATCTTTTACCCATAAATCATGATTTATCATGCATATCATCATGCATGTTAGACAAATGAATATACGAACTTATTTATTAAAACTAGGATAAAATAATTATTTGTTTAAAATAATACTTAATAGTAAATAATGTACGATATCAGAATTTGGTGAAGTTTCCATGAAGGTTTGGATTAAGTCAGTGTTTTTCGTCAGAAATTACTATTTTTAATGTTATTAAAATTATATTTTGAAGAGTATTTATAACTTTAGGACAACTTTAGGTTAATTTAGTACTTTACAGTAGAAATAGTCATTTTGATAAACAATAATTATACTTTAAAGAAGATAAAAAAATTGTTGTACAAGTCGAGGTTCACGTAACGGTTTTCGCTGAAAATTTTGATAAGGATTTCAAAGAATATTAACATTTTTTGGACGTTTTAAGGTTTCTTTAACATAAATTGTCATTTATGTTACTAATTGATCAAATCGGCATTAAATTATAGACAAATATTTGAGAGAATTTCTCGGTACTTTAATTTATTTCTTAATTCATTTTTATTTTAAGTTTGTGTATTTTTCTAAGTTCAGTAGACTGTACGTCACTTCTCATTTTTGGGGCTGTACGAAAATCAAACAGGAAGTGTCAGAGATCTAAAGTAAAAGAGATTTTATTAAAAATATATGCTTTCTTCAATTACGTAATATTTGTTTGTTAACACTGTAGTCCCCGTTCCTTCTATGTGCTAAATTTATACAAAGCATTATTAATGATTACACTCTATTATTATTAATAAATAATTGTAATATTTTTCACCCAGGTAATGTTAACAAATTTTAATTTTTATAAATTCTTTTAAATTACGCAAGAGTCGGTATTATTCTAGGTGACTTTACTTAATTTTAAATTACCGGGAATTAAAAAACTCTACATATCGTAAAGACTTGCTCGGCTTGCATGTTCAGGCGCTAGTGTTTTTGTAAGAAACATAAGTTTCTACTGCAGGAATTAAAATGAAATATTTGGTATATCGTTATTATATGTCATAATATATTGCAATATTTAAATTTGTGTAAAAGTTTGTTTGCATTGCAATAAAACGTCCAGAATGTAAAACTAATGCAAAACATTGATTAAATTCCGTTTTTATATTTTATAAAAAAATTCACATCCTTTAAATTCTAGAGAAAACCTGGTGGGAAAAAAAATTAAGGATGTAATAGAGACGCGTTTGGGACATCCCTAAGACGTCTTTTGTAACCCAGTTGGCACAAAACTATGAAAATTCCAAGAACACTGGGATACCAGAAATGGTTATTGTCTAGCCAGAACATCGGGAGCAAGTCCACAGCAGAAGAAAATCAGCCAGGCCATCATTTTGTAAATCCGCCATAATAATTACTAGATGCGTTGCCAATTTAAATACGATATAAGAGCGACTGCGAAAACAAAAGTGTAAGATAATAGGTAGACACCTTTCATTCAGAAGGACCATCGTCCTAATAATATGTTGGTTTGATAATACATTACACCAGCAACTCCAGGGTACGCAAGCCAAAAAGAGGATCAAGCGGATTACGAAAATGAATGCAGACGTAATTGTCTCTTCTCAGGTTTTTATTCCGAGCTATCCCATTCAGTGAGTGAAAAACATCTTGCTGATCAATCAATATCCATTAGGTGGCAATAATTTATATCGGAAGTCGAAATAAGTAGCATCAAAGACGGGAGCAACAAGAACTAACAGTAACTGTAGTAACTCTATGCGTGGAAGGGGTGCAGAGATTTTGGTAAAAATACTTTAAGGTTCTGCACGTAGCACTTGTTGAGGCCTTTCAAAATATCTTGGGCAACCCAGATAACTTTCCTTCTTTTATAACTGGAAATTTAACGTTTATTATAGACCTAATCGAGGCTCTTGTGATTGCAAGAATGAAGTAGCAATGGACTATGGGCAGACGTGTCCCTCAACACCCTATGATTATTTACTTGAGGTCCTTAAGACATATTAGATGTGTCTATACGTCGTGTAACTTATGGATCACGGTATGCATACTTGGCGTAAAAGGATTAAATGTTTAATTCATGATATTATGAGGGATGACCGATTCTTGAGTATTAAACAAGGAATCTTTGAAAGTGCATTTAGCGCACTATCGTTTTTTTTAGCACTGAACTTACTTAGATGGATTCTCAACAACACGTCCAATGGGCTTAAAATCACTTACCTCCTGTATGTGGACGAAATGAAGGTTTTTTGCAAGCCCTGCGTCAAAATTTAACAGCCTACTTAACATCTTGCTGCAAAACAAATGCAAAAGGCTGAATTTATTCTGCAGAGATACATTTGGTCAACTGATACTGGACGAAAAATAAAAATAAAAAGTTGTTTAAATAAATAAAACCTTCTTTTAAATCGTTAAAAAATGAAAAAAGGAACTCATTGCAAATACATGTTTATTTTATTAGACGAAAAAACGGAGGCTATTCATTTATATGTTTTTAAACTGAACTTGAACTAATTAAGTCGGAAGAACCCCGAATTTGGTTTTAACGGCCCTAAACACTTCTAAGAGTAGATATTTTTTCCAATTCCCTTGTGTTCTCAATTTTGACTGTAGGATGACCTTAATCACGACCTAATGGATTGAAAATGACACCGAATTCGGATTTACCTACCTCAATAACGTCTTTAAGTAGTGGTTCACGCCGACTCAATGGGATTTAATTACCCTGTCATTCTCTTGACTTTTATTCTCACCTGATAGGACTATTCTAACCCCGCAATCGTTTCCAGTGACGCCAAAAACTTCTGACAGTAGAGATTTTCTCCCATTTAATGGTTTTCTTAATTTCTTTTATCTTTTTAAATTTGTTCTTTCTTTATCCTAGCCTGATGGGATCAACCTGACCCCGAAATTGAAATCAGCGACCCAAAAAACTTCTGAAAAACGACCTTTATTGATCTTTATCTTGACCTGATGGGGTCAAACTGACCTTGGTTGCAGAATTTTTTTTGTGGAGCTGTGTTATAAATAAGAAAGAAAGCTAGCATTATAAATCCAAAATAAAAAACAAATTCTCCAATTTTTTTCTTTCTTTTATCGTTTTTTTATGAAGATGTATCATCTTAAAAGATAAAGACGAATTTCTTAAATGATTCTTAAGGAATTTGTACACCTTTTTTGGGGAGCGAATTTTACCTTCTTATTTTTGTTAAGCTTGTGTCGTTTGTACACAAATTTAATTTTTCTATTTTACATGCTATTTTTTTACGGGTAAAGCAAAAACTACTAGTCCTATCAAAAAGTGAATGATAACGAATTTGTAAATCTTTTATGGCTGCACAATCTTTATCTTTCTTCGTATCTTGCTTGACTTTTCGGAAAAATTTCAAAATTTGTTATCATATTCTTGCAGAGCCTTCACGTACTACCAATAATCGTAAAGATTTTTAAAATGCACTTACTTTTTGAATTTTGTCCAAAATTGTTGGCTAATATACTTGAACTTTAGTTTTCTACTCTAAAAGAGTAGACCGAAGGCCAATCTAACAGATTAATTTTTTCAAAAGTTATAGTACTCACAGAGAGCTATACAGGCATACAGACATACACATATGCACTTTGTAAAAACCTGTTTTACGGATTCAGAGATTCTTAAAACAGAAACTTTTGACATAAATGGGGATAGTTTTATAAAAACAATAGTTGTTCAGTTGCGTTTAATGTTTATTGTTTAAATCTTTCAAACAACATTTCGAAATTTATGAAATAAAGTTGGAAGTATGTATTGTAATATGCATTCTTAAACGAAAACGGTCTTATATTTTGTTTACTAACTGTGGAAAGAATTGTGTTTCACACGCGAATTACTTTAAAACTATTTTTGATTGAAAGACGTGTGCCTACTAAGCAGTCTGCAATTTCTCCTCGGGTCAATTCTTTAACCTCGCCGGTGTGCATGTTTATTTTTGCTCGCTTTCGTACCTCAATGACAGGTGTATATAGTCCGCGAAAAACTATGTGCCTGTTTACTGCCTTTTCCAATATTGCACATACGTCACCATTGGACGTTGATAATACAACTTGTTCTTCGGTTGGCATAGGCTCAAGAGCATGAAATTTAGTTTTTAATTTAATTGGTTTGTCTGAAGGAAAAACGTATTTTCGAAGTTCGTATATGCGTTTTGGATTAGTTTCGGGAATAAGTCTAATGAATTCAAGTTCATCAAATTGATATCCAAATACGTGAGTAAAAGTTCGCCTGAGAGGAGGAGACCTGGACCTGACTCGAGGAGAAATCTTGCCAGGTGGTGGGGACCTGCCAGAAGAATATGGTCTGCCAAGACAAAGTGTTGTGTCTGGAGAATGTCTGCCAGAAGAAGAAGGTTCACAACGGGGAATAACCGAATGAGGGTCATCCTTACAAAAGAATTCGAAATGTGAACTTAATTCTGCAAGAAGAAATAGAAGATAATTTTTTTTTTTGAAGTACGAAATTTACGTTGGAATATGCTAAGTTCCAAATATGCTTATAATTAGGGTTCGTACTCTATACCTGCTTAAAATTTTATAATTTTTATTTTGACAATAAGGCTGGCTAAGAATACCCAGAAAACCAACATTAAGTCTCGAATGGTGGTAACGTCCAAAACATTGATTCTATAAAGATTTTCGATTTCTATAGTAAACTGGAATCTATAGGTGTACTCAATTTCTTCTTTAAAGATTATTTTGAAAAATGAAAAAGGAATTATCAATGAAAAATGTATTAAATTTCAAATATTTTTTACCGGTGATGTTTTTTGTGTTTTCATTTTATACTAACTTAATTATATGTTGTGCCCGGTGGGCACAAAACTATGGAAATCTCAAGAACGTCTTTGGGACGTTCCCAGGACGTCCTACGTCAATCCAATCAACGTCTCTAAGACGCCCAATGTTCTAAAGATGCCCTAAAGACGTCTTAAAGACAATTACGTTCCTGGAACATTTTTCGGACTGACATTAGACGTCCTAAGGGCATCCCTAGGATGTCCAAAATATATTTCATAAAAGATTTTCTAGGGATGTCTTGTACACGTCTCTAGGACATCTTTAAATTTTTTATATAAGAATACGGATCTGATAAGAGAGTACAGCATCTATCTAGATAATAATTCCCAATCCCAGTAAGATTGTACATATAATAATATGTGCTGGTAAAAAACCATACTATTTACATCTCACTAAAAATTTGTTTTGATTTCTTAATATAATTAAAAAACTCTTTAGTTTCTTAAATAATTTAACATGAAAGTAGTATTTATATACCAGAAAGAATTGCAAAGTTGTTAGCGCGTAATTGTTGGTTTTCCCATTTCACGCGAGGACTTTACTTTTTATAAATTTTTGCATTATTTATCTTGTTTTAACTATTAAAAGAAAAACTACGCTTCCTTAAAAAATGTCTAGAAAATTTTTTATTCTTCTTTTGTTAAATAAATTTTGTCTAACGTATTCTGGTGGTTTTTATAGTTTGTACCCAAATTTAATTTTTTAAGGCCCAAATACTGAGGATGTTTTCCCATTAAAATAAATTTAATGTGACTACTAATTATTTTCTTTTTTAATAAGTACTGACATTCCGGCCTTTTAAAAAGTTCTTGGCACATTTAGTTACAGGCAGACAAAATAAGTTTCGGTAATTTTGCTGTTATGTTAAAAACACTAAGATTGTTTTAATAAATGTGCTAGGGGCAATTTTTAGATGTCGCTGATTTTTTTATTCTTGATAATCATGCGCCATATTTGTCTACATCATTCAGGATTTTTACAACGAAGAGTGTGGTTACCGGAGGATGTAGGTTTGTAAGTACTGTGTCAACTATATCTAATGTACGTAAATTTTTTACAAAAAATTTACATGGAATTGTAGATTTACTATATTATTATAATTACCAACATAATTGATGATCACAGCCCAGTATACAACGAAAAAACAGACAATCTGCATATTTTTCTAATGACGGAAAAACCAATTAATGCTTTGAAGAAATAGCAATTTAAATAATTATTTTCCAACTGTTTCAGTAGTGTCTTATCTAATATTTGTTATAGACGTTGTCTTCAAAATTCAAGAAGGCCAGCTTATTATTCTCAGATATTTACATTTGATAAGGGCTAGCGTATAAATAAATTTTTCTTACGACTGTCTGTAAAACTGATGTCACCATTCATTTAATCCTACAAATTATAAGGAAAAATGTTTTCTATCAAACTTCTAAAAAAAAAATTATAGCCTTTAAATAATGACTTCTTTAACCGATTGTGATAATAAATTAGCGTAAGATTAGTTTTTGTATAGATATTCAAATAAAAAATGCAGCAATTTTTGTAAAAATTTCATCTTTGTGGCTAAAAATGTAAAATATTTGTATAGTCCCGTTGACGTTTTTTTACTTATGACTAAAGAATATTTTGTAGTGAACGTTCAATGATTTTACTAAGAACTCTTATTCTTCATTGAATTTTTTTTTGAACTCAGGATCAATAAATATATTAGAAACATTTTTTTCTTATGTTCCTTCTGTCATTTTTTCGTAATCTTAGCCTGTTATTGTTATAATTTTTTATGCGGAAAAATTCCGCTTGCTCACTTATTTTTGCTTAACTCAATATCCTTAAAATTTCTTTTCAATTAGGAATCTGAAATGGCATCATGCACGTTCAGGAGCTTTGTGAATTATTATTTACAAGATTCCTGGACATGCAGTAAATGTGAAGAATAGTGCTGCTCATAATTTATTTATTTAACACTAAAATATATTGAATTTCCACGTGAAAGTTTAATACGTATACTTTAAATTCTACCAGAATGGAAAAAAGTTTACGATCTTTTAACGTCACTTATACAACAAAAGGTTTTAACTGAACTTAACAAACTTTATAAGAACAACAAACTTTTTATAGCGGATCCATTGAAACTTTGAATTTCGATACCTGTAGTGGCAGAAATGAATGTAATTTTTCAGATGGTTTGGACATTTTCACAAAATAAAAGAGAAACGACTGACAAAATCAAATTTATTTAGGTAAAGTAAATAGTAGCGTTCCCAGAGACAGGCGAAGGAAAGAATACTAGCAATGTGTGAACGAGAGCCTAAGGGAAAAATATATAAAAAGCCATAGAAACACAAGAGCTTAAATGGGAATATGTATGGACGTAACGGAAGGTAAATGATTGTGCCAGAACAGGAAAGTTAGGTGACAAAAAGCTTAAGAAAAAGGAATGGCTTAGAGTATCAGTAGAGTGATGAGATGCTAAAGCAAAAGACCTTGGGTAATGATGGACCCATGCAAAGATCATTATATGGTGATTTTGTGAAGCTTTTTGCCTCAGGTGATTGTTATAGAGATTAATCTAGAAATCAAGACTCCATCGCCCTTACCCCACCACGTACACTAAATACTTTGATCCCTGACAATATATCGAGGCTAAAACCGAGTGTGTCATGCTTACCCTGAAAACAATTTCGCTAGCATTATCATAATAAGAGAACGAACAAGTAAGGGACTAGGAAAAGCACTAAAACCCCATTTATATTAAGGCGCCCTTGTGCTACGGCTGAGGATGGCAGCATGCAAGTGGATGGTTGAGAGTTATCTAATCAACAGTTAGATCTTACACGTACACCCAAAAGGACTACTGTCGAGTCAGATCATGGACAAAAAGGGGTAAGTAAAAGAACATCAGCTGCGCTTTGGGACGATGTTTTGGCTGAGATCCCCCAGCCAACCACTTCGACATGAATGCCCCGGAAGCGTATTAACTTCCATACTTATCGTGCTAAGTACTTGATGCACTCTCAATTTGAAAATGAGATGGGAATGACTCAAACTTCTTCTGTACGGATGGCCTTTCACCAAAACTTTGATATGAATTTCTCGGAAAAGGGAACAGTAATCCAAGACGATCTTGAATAACGAAGGAGTGACAGTGTAGATGGAAACAGCTTCACTAGAACAACCATCAACGCTAATAAATAAAGACGTGATTACATAACATTTTTAGTCCACAAAATGGAGAGAAACCGTCAGAAGCGGACCCTTAAGGGGCTACCATAGAGTTCACAGATCAAGTACCATCAATGGAATAAGGCGTCAACAAGGACCTTCTCCGTTTATTTTGCAGAAAGTTTAGATTCTCCATATTAAGCTGCGGTCGCGTTTGTTAGGATTATAAGCATGAAACTCAGATGCCAAGCAACTAAAAAATATTTCCAAGAACAGGCAGACAGGAGAGAGTTACACGCTTGCCTGGAATGGAAATTCCATCCATCTCAGCCTCCGATGTCAGTCGAATTCTAAACAGGACTAAGAACTAGAAAGCAGCCGGAAAGTATGGGGCGCGCAGCTTCCGTTAAAAATACCTAGATGTACTCTACGCCGCCCTAGCTGGGGCCCATCAATACATCTTTTGACTCTCATTTCCCGATCCTGCGGCAACACTAAAAAAATGTATAATATCGGATTTACAGCATCAAGAAATGCGGATCACAGGCGAATCACTTTAAAATTCTTTTTGATTGGAACACGCATACTTATTAAACATTCTGCCATTTCTTCTTGGGTTAGTATTTTAACCACTCCGCTGTGCATGTTTATTTTCACCCGTTTTCCATTACCTGTGTCAGGTTCATAAATTCCGCGAAAACCTACGTGTCTGTTCGCTTCTCTTTCCAGTATTGCACAGACGTCACCATTTTGCGTTGATAATACAATTTGTTCCTCAGTTGGCATAGGTCCAAGAACATTTTGTTTAATTCTTAAATTAATCTGTGCATCGGGAGGAAAAGTGTACCTTCGAAGTTCAAACATCCGGCTGAGATTGCTTTTGGGTATGAGTCTAATAAATGCAAGGTCTTCAAGTTGAAATCCAAATACGCGCCGAAAAGTTCTACTCAGAGAAGGAGACCTGGACCTAGCACGAAGTGAAGGCTCAACAGGTGGTGGAGACCTGGTGGAATTTCTGTTAGAAGATGAAGAAGATGGGCCCTCACGAGAAATACCAGGAATAGGCTTGCCATCAGGCAAACAGTCGAATTGTGAAATTAATCCTGCGACAAGAAATAGTTTAACACATTTTTTTGAAGTACAAATGGTTTTTTCGTGCTAAACACGAATCTGGGTTTAAGAACTTGAATCACATGAATTAATGCTGATTTCAAAACGTTATTACTCGGTCCCAAAAGGAGCGAAAACATTTTTAAAACTACTAAATATTTTAATTAATTATCCCTATAAAAGATATTTTATATATTTTGAAGATAATATAAAATGAGAGAAGTTTAAAAAAAAGCAACAATTTCTTGAATTTTTTACCTTGAATTGAACATGTCTCATTTTTAGTTTAAGCTAATAAAAATTAGAAAATCATGATTTCTCTAGATAAGTCGAAAAAGTTATGAGTTCTAAATTACAAGTTTAAGTCAGCGATAACTGCTGGCGACCACGAGAGCGGGGGAAAGGCATATTACTGGTAACATTGGGGGTAAAAGAATGGTAGGTACTGAGAAATGGCCTTTTGAATAAAGGACATTAGAAATAAGATGAAAAGTTAGTCGAATAATGATCGGGAGAGACTAAATTTGGTTTTAAGTGGGAGATTTTGATCTGGAAATAAGGACTAAAATAATCGTGAGCCTAATAACAAGACAAGGAAGGAAAGAGGACAATGGGGAGGAAGGAATCGGAATTTACGAAAGAGAAACGAGCTATATTACAGGAGAAGAGTAGGAAAAGATAGAAACGTCAAAATGGCCTTCTCGAATGACGCAAAATTCAAAATTAAGAGTTATTGGATGGAGTTAGAAAAATATGTTGCAATATTAATTAATAAAATTTTAGCGGATAAAAAAGATTCTTACAGAAAGAAAATGTGTAGAAAAAGCATAAGAAAGGATAACTTGAAATACAGAGGAATGGGTGACATGATGTCAGGAGGAAAAAAGGAAGGAGTGGTAGAAAAAAAAAATAAAAGCAGGATGAGAGGTGGGAGTTATAGAAAATAAGGGCCTTATGAGAAACAATAAACTTAAAATAAACATACCGTTAGGGCAAAGTGCTACTATAATTGTTTAAAGAGGCGGGATGGCTCATTTATAACGGCAATACTAGTGTAAAAGAAAAGCGGGAATTTAATAGACTTCATTCTTGCAAAGCAAAGAATATTTATTTTTCAAAGACCGCACCAATAAAACATAAATGCTCACAGCCTAGTAGAAGGAAGAAGAAAGAAAAGGATACAGGTGAGATACAGAGAAGAAAGCAACCGTCTTAGTATTAGGGAAGGTTGATCGAACAACCAACGTAGGAAAATAAACAAAGATTAAAGACAAATAAGAGAGAGAGTGGAGGGAAGACGAAATTTAAAGTGAGGAAATCCACAAGAAAAAGAGAAATGGCGTGAAAAGTGATAAACGGGAAAGAGAAGAAAGAAAGCGTATTTATGAAAACTTTTTTATGGATCCGGTAAGGGGTGCCAAAAATAGTGTAAAGGGTGCAGAAAGAATAACAGTAGCTGCCAACGAGGACACCGAAAGTGAAAAAGCAGGAAAGAGATGAATAAGGCGATTTCGAGTCCGAAAAGAAGTAAGGCGAATGAAATGGAAATTATTTCCACTATTCTTGAATTTGAAGGCAACAGTTGACTCACTTAGCAGGAGGGTGTTATAAAGAACCATGAAGGAGATAGGACTGGACGAAAGTTTAATACAAAGAATAAAAACAATATTTGTGAAAATTAAGATACGGCGATAGACAGGAGCAAAGAAAGGAGAGGTATTTTAGACTAGGAGGGGGTTCAGGTAAGGGTCCTCTTTGAACCCGCAGCTATTTAGTATTTGTATGACGGTAGTACAAAAAAAGTTTAAGACATCTGGTACAATTTAGAAGATCTAAGCTAGAAAGAGAGAGAGAGAAAGAGAGAGCAAGAGAGAGAGCTGGTCGCCAAAGTTGGGAAAAAGTTTCAAAAACGACTCCTTCAGGTGAATTAAAAAGTAGTTTTTCGAAATAGAATAAAATTACTAGATTGAGAATGCTAAGAGGAAACGGAAGCGCAGAGCAAGGTAGCGTGCACTTATATGTAAGAAGAGTAACTCAAACGATGTGCAGTAAATAGGTGGTAGAATAGTGTATCAGACTTATTTGTAACAATACATCTAACGTTTACGTAAAGACCTTGTAAAAAAGAGTTTACACAATCTTGTGCTATATGTTCCTATATCGGTCATGATGTTTTTAATAAAGAGTGTGGTTACTGGGAAATGTGGGTTTTTAAGTATTCTTTAAACTGTATCGAATATATTTGAAAGTTTTACGAAAATTTTAATTAAACTAAGAGATCCATTATATTATTATATATGACATTATATTCACCAATATAATTGAGAATCACAGCCCAGTATAAGACGAAAGTGCAGGCAATCTTCATCTTTGCCAAAAAAAGTTACACCGAATTAATATTTTAATAAAGACTTTTATGCTTATCTAATCTTTATTATCGTTATTATCTCCGAAGCATAAGACAGCTTGTCTGGCCTTCTAGGATATTTACATTCGATAAGAGTCTTTCGCATCAACCAAAAATTTAATAAAGTAAAATATAGGAATGTACCAAGTTTCATACTTTCTTATCAAGATTTTAAATTATGCATGCAGTCACTAGTATTGAAAATACAAAATTGCATTTGCAGAAGCGTGAGAATGCTTGCATCAAATGAAAAGTTCGTTCACTGGCAACGTTACTCTATAATGCATCACACCGGAATTTGTAACAAACAGTAATGTACAACTATACTGTAGTATCAATCCTAGGGGTGGCGATTAGAGCGTGCCATCTTGAATTTTAAATACGATTGTGTAGGTAGCGAAGGTGTGTCTCTGTAACTGCAATGAGTGCGGGGTGCGAACGATACTCAACGATGTAAGCACCGAGCCTAAAAGCAGGTAACCAGCGCCAACCGGTAAGTGGGCTATATATTACCGGTTTCTTTCGTGTCATCTGTCTCCTTTGACTTTCTTTCTTGTTTCAATTAGTAGTGAAGCTTTTTAAAAGTATATACGCAACGCCGTTACGAATTTAAAAATAGAATCCCTATAAAGAGCTATTCGGAAAAACCATTTCATTTAGCTGTCATGTCAAAAGAGAGCGCATCGGGACTCCGTTCTTTGAGGCAGTGGCGGCATTTGCTTCTTTGAAATGTCCAACACAGAAGTGAGATGACTTTCTCTTTTTTATGCTCGTTAAGCGATTATATTCAACAAAGCGAACATCCTGAGGTAGCACTTTTAGTAAAAGCCATAGCCATGTCTCGGCTCTCTTTCAGACAGATAGGCGTTTCATAAGGGATCCAGGAATATTTACAACTCGGAGAGATGGAGTTGGTTTAAGAAGGTCAAGGACATTCTATCAACTGCTAGGTACAATCTCGCACAACATTGAACGATCAAGGAGAGCAGTTCGAGCACAAATCATACCGGTAGTGTTGAAAGATTTTGAAAGCACAGAGATAGCACTCTCTCTCAACGATCTACTCTATCCGGGCTCGAAACTTATGACGCAATTGGCTGACATAATTCTCCGATTTCGGAGATACGCAGTTTATTTTACGGCGGACATCAAGAAGATGTATTTTCATACTTGGTTCCATCCGGAGGAATAAGTTTTCCAGATGGTGCTCTGGAGATCGTCCCCGGACGAGAAGGTTCGTACATGCTGGCTAAACACCATCACTTTCGGTTTCGCTTTATCGCTCTCTCTGCGATACGAACTCTCCATCAACTTGCTGATGACGTCGGTGACATATATCCTTCTTATACTCATATCTTAGTGGAAGAGAACAACGTCCATGACATTTTTTCAGGTTCCGATTTATTAGAGGAAGCTCGAGAAAAGAGTCGACAAGTAGACTCACTGCTATGAGCAGGAGGCTTGATTCTTACAAAATGGTTGCCCATTCAAGAATATATTAGGGAAGGAATTCCACCTAAATTCAGAGTAACCTCTAAATCTCTTTTTTTAATCGTGATCCCACTTTCAGAGCATTGAGGATCTTGTGGCAACCAACTAAGAGTCTGGGCAAACAACTGCTGGAGCTCTTGTCACTGACCATCCCGCGATGGTTGGGTTGTTCTTCGGAAATCTTGTGCGAGCTGCACGACTTTGGTGATGCCAAGATAAAGCAATAGGAGCCGTCGTTTCTTTACAGTTAGAAATTATCCAGTGAGAAAATTCTCGTCACACTTGTGACGAAAAAAATGAGGTTTTGGCTAACGTCAAAAGGGTCATTCATAACACGATTCTGCTAACACTATCGATTGGTTTCGAGGTCATTGACTGCGACGCATGACATACATTTCCTACCATATATCTGAGACTTAGAATAGTTTGCTAGAGGCTAGATGGCGAAAATTTTTGAGGAGTAAATGGCCCAGTTGACTGATCATCGGTTTTGGTGACAGGGGCCGTCTTGAACAGGCTAAACATCGGATTTTTGGCCAAGCATCAAAGAGTATCTTGAACCTTTGGTCAATCGAGAAGAAACGAAGGTAGTACACTCTAACGTTCTTGGGCAAGGATCACCTTGGCGGCTTCTGCTATAAAAACTTTTACTTTTCTTAGATAAGAAGGGCTTGTTGAGATTTGGAGGTCATTTAGCACATGCCGTCCTCGACTATAGTGAGCTTTATCCGTACATCCTTCACAAGGACTCTTCAAGGTCAGTTTTAATTATTCGACATGGACATTATTTTATAATGCATGGTGACCTTCAGATAGCACTCTAATTTCTTCGGAGAAGATTCCAATTTTCATCGACTCGTCCTGCTGTAAAACTGGTGCTGATTAGTTTATTCACTTGCGTTTGCCATCGTGCATTGCCTTGTAATTAGGTAATGGCTCCTTTACCACCCTTCAGAATTAAAGAAACTACGCAGCCTTTTGCCGAGGTCGGTCTTGATTATGCTCGTCCAGTATGGATGCGTCCTTCTCAAGGACGTGGTCATGACGCCTACAAATGATACATAGTTGTCGTTGTGTTCTGCGTTAACAGAAAGGTTCATTTGGAGGTTCATTTGGTTAGTGAAATATCATTTTAGAAGGGCAATCAACGATACTACCCTTACGAACTCTAGCGCATTTTCTTATCTGATCAGCTATACACATTTTTCACATTTTTCCTAAGTCTTTGCTGGCCGTATACTTGCACTCTCAAAACGATTGCAGTTGCTGACCCAGATGAATCGGACCTTCTGGAAGAGGTGCTCTGTCAAGCTTGGCTATCTTGTTCTTGTATTACGGGAAAGCATATCCACTAGGGCCTTGGGCCGTAGCAACTTAGGGTTAGATAGTCAAATACTCACAGTATCTCTGAAACCTGCTGCACGGTAATTACCACGGCGCATTTTTTACTGGACTAAGTTAAGCGCATTTTGTACGGCCTAAGGTGGGCGTATTTCATTTTAACTTGAGGTTTTCGATAAATCTGCGTTTCGCCACCTCCAAATTGCAATACGAACTACTTAAGATGATGAAAACTCCTGTAAAAACAAGAAATCATTGACTAAATTTGGACCACACCGAACAATAAAAAATGCTCTAATTGCAATCAGAAAAAAATCCCTGTTAAAAGCAAAAATTTCAGACAAAACTACCATTTAAAATGGATTTAGAGATTAATTTTTGTAAAGATCCTTTGGAAAGTTTGAGAGGGATGGTGTTGTCTACAAGATCACTTGCAGGATTTGTAAGATGAATTATGTGGGACAGACTGGCAAAATTCTTAATACTAGGATAGAGGTGCACAAGAGTGATGTTTGTTTGGGACGCTGTTATAAGAGAGTTCTTGCTACGCATGCAAAAAAATTTGTTGATGTTTATCATGAGTTTGATTGGGAAAATATTAAAATTTTTCATAGTGAGAGTAATGAGAGAGGGAGAACATTCATGGAAATGCTTTATATTAAAAAACAAAAAGCGTTATCTATTAATTTAAAAACTAATTTGAACAAATTCAGCAAAAGTTATGTTAATATGATTACCTACATTTAACGGGGAGGTTCCATTAATCTTGTTTTTCGTTTACTTGCTCTATTATGAATTTATTGATTACAGATATTTCTAGAGTTTGTCCAAAACACTGACCTACTGACCCTCATTCGATTCTCAGGTATCAAAAAACAACACCTGTTCTCTTTTGCTACTGTTTATATTTTCCTTGCCTTGCCAAGAGTGCTGTATGATTGCCGAAACGTTGGTAATATCATTTTATTTTATTTTTTACTTTCAATGGTCTTTTTTGTGATTCGATAATAATAATGATAAAAAAGATAAAAGAATGAAAAAAAAGGAAGGGAATGATGTTGGTTTTTAACAGGGATTTTTTTTAGATTACAATTGCAGCATGTTTTTTTATTCTTCGATGTTTTCATCAATTTGGTGATTGGACGTTGAATACAATTTTTTTTCATTTTAATCTAATTTAAATTTCTTAACATTTTACTTAAGATGTTCCTGACTCGTCACAAAGGTGGGTGTGATGTTTGGATTCATCAGCATATTTTATCTTTCGCGGTCGCGCGTGATTTAGGCTCGTGCACAGCCCTGTATGATGTGCGGGGGTTAAGAACATCAATTTTTTCTGCACTGCGAGATCCAGCAATTGTTATTGTTAAAACAACCACTATGAAAAAAATAATAAGACAAAATGTGTTCAACCAAAAAAGAGCTGCAAACTTGTTATGAATTGTTTTTCGATAGAATGCATTGTTTTTTTATTCGTAAAAAAACAAAATTTTAAATTTTTTAATTAAATTTTTATAAACGACAAGAACTATTATAAAATAGTATAAGAAAATAACCAGACAAAATTATTTGCCCTAAAAATTATTTTTAAATCTTATGAACAAATTTATTGAAGTGATGAATCTTTTAGTGTAGCGAAAGTTACAATGTAGTTCAATTAACAAAAAAATATTAAAGTAATGATGATAAATACAATTTGTACTTTATTTTGTGATATTTGATTATGCAATCCTAAGCCGAGGTACATGAATAAATCTAATATACATTTAACATAAAAGTATTTACCATAAAGTTTAAAAGTTGACATTTTAAAAAAAATAGATTGCTACGCACGAGATACGGGATGAGAATGGATTTGCTAAAGCCTGAATATTTTTAATAAAAGAGAATTTTAGTTATCACCAATTTACAATATAATATATTGCTTTGAACTTTAATTTTAAAATTTCCTTGCACAAATGAGGAAAAAAATACAAAAACCAAGCGCGTAGCATGAAGTAAATACAGATTAAATTGCAAAGAGCGAGATGAATATATAATCGAGCAGATTTAAAAGAAGAAAGGTCAACGTCACATACAAAATTTCGCATTTTAAACACATGGTAATATAGTGAGATGCAAAGGAGTTTAAACAGAAGTTGAAGACCTACAATAATATATTTTTAACATAAAATATTTCATAAAAATCTACTGTTGTCAGTGTGTGGGTCTATAATTTCAAAAGCCTTATGTATGAAAGTCTTCTATTTTGTTTACTAATGGTTTCAACAATTGTGTTTCATGCATAAAAATCTAAAACACCTTCTGTTAGGGGTTTGGTTCACTTGCAACACTAAACATATTTTTCAAATTGAATTCATGCTGTCATTAATTGTGTTTCTCACGCGAATCACTCTAAAATTTTTTCTGATTGAAACACTCCTGTCTATTTGACATTCTGCGAGTTCTGCTTCGGTCATTTCTTTAACAGCGCCACTGTGCATGTTTATTTTTGCCCGTTTTGGAACCTCAATAACAGGAGTAAATATCCCGCGAAAAACTGTGCCTCTGTTTTTTGTTTTTTCCAATATTGCACAGACGTCACCATTGCTCGTTGATAACACAATCTGTTCACTGGTTGGCAAGGGTTGAAGGACTTGATATCTGTTTCTCAACGCAATTGGTTTATTGGGAGGAAAAACGTATCTTCGAAGTTCGAACATTCGGTTGGGATTAGTTTTGGGAATGAGTCTAATAAACTCAAGTTCCTCAACCCCATAATTAAACACGCGAGAAAAAGTTTGGCTGCGAGGAGACCTGGACCTTGAACGAAAAGTGGGATCGGTAGGTAGCGAAAAGCTGGCAGCAGAATTCAGTGTGCCAAGAGAAGGGGTTCTTTGTGTAGAATATCTCAAAGGTGTAGAAGAAGAAGGTCGGGGACGAGGAGTACCAGGAATAGGCTCTCCATTAGGCAAACACTCAAACTGTGAAGTTAATTCTGCAACAAGAAATGGAATTAAGAATTTAATTTTCGTCGCTTTCTTTATTGCTTATAGTTACCCATTTTGTTTTTCATGAAGACATTGCACAAAATTTCTGCCGGTCTGATGATTCTCTACAAATGTGGACCATCAGCTAAGTAATACACACTTCTTTAAAAACAATTTAAAATTTTATCAAATCACGCGTCGGAGAATCCATACTAGAAAACTTTTTATAATTTGAAGAGAATATACCATGTGAGAAGTTCAAGCAAAAAATGTGAGAATTTCTCGAACTTTGTACCTCGAATTCAACTAATGACATGACCTAGAAAAATTTGAATAGAATTCTCAAATTCAGACGATGTAATATTTAAGTTCTTGTCTGTGAATTAATCTGTTATTAATTAATTAATTAAGTCTACAAATGCTCATGTCTCAAATGTACTTCTATTAGGTCACCCGTCTGATTTAAAACGTTTTGATCTTCATGTGGACTTTTTAGAAACAGTTAATTTTCGACTGGACCGTGAATACATTAACCTAAAACTTAAGAATTTTGATATAGATAAAGAATTCCCTAAACTTTTCAATTGTCTTGTCCAGTTCAAGAAAGAAGTAACCATTCTCATAAAAGAGGGTACAAAGCCATTTTCTCTATCAGCCCCGAGATCGGTAGAAATTCCTTTAATGGATGACGGGTGTATCCGTGTCTAATGCGATTATAAGATCTCAAATGATTCTGTTAAAAAAGCTATTCACCCGTTATCAAAAGTGGTCATCGCTCTTGGTAGATTAAAGGGGGCTAAGTATTTTTCGTGAAATTCTCGACGTCCCGATAGAGAGACAAAATAATGATAATCGCGAACAAATAGAAAATACTAACCCGCAGAAACATATGGTGGAAAAAGGTCTTGAACCAAATGTAATCGTCGATGCTCAATAAAAGGAAAAGGATGTTACGTAAATGCTAGTGAGCTTACGCCAATCGAGTGCGCATGCGTTTACTAAGGGACCGTCCAGTCTCAGTCAGTCTGGCTACAGCAAGCCTAGCGTGAACATCCATCGTCCTATGTGTAAACGAATATCTCAAGTATATATTCACTTATTAACCCTTAATCCTTAACGTAGCAAAACCGGAATTAGTAGAATAGGTGCGAGTAAATTAAAAAAAATAGTTTGTTTAATTAGAGATTTAGTCTTTCATCCAGATTTTTCGTCACTTTTTCTAAATCCGAAAACATTTTTTTTCTATTTTGTCTGTTTTCTCAAAAATTTGTGGTCAAGCTTTTCAAAAAATTCATTTTGGGCCAATTTTGAAAAACATTATACTCCAGCCAGAAATTTTAGAGATATCTGATTATGATCGACTTGGGAGACCAAAATTGTATTTTGAGACTATTGTTTGATTATTTTAAACTCTGTTATATAAAATGTG
Organism: Druon quercuslanigerum; assembly: GCA_010014905.2. Classification (NCBI taxonomy): domain Eukaryota; kingdom Metazoa; phylum Arthropoda; class Insecta; order Hymenoptera; family Cynipidae; genus Druon; species Druon quercuslanigerum. The sequence continues at coordinate 25,891 of JAAAKG020174588.1, forward strand.
TGTTTTAAAAGGGGTAAAATATTAAATGATTGATTAATGCTACACTCTTCCCCCAGGCTTTTGAATTTAACATCGGGTTTCAAACGGGAGAAGCTCAGTCTTCAAAAAACTGGAAACAACTGCTTTGTCGTGACTGGAAAATGTCCGAAAAATGCGAATTAACAATTTTATTAAAATTCATTCTTAAGTCGGCATTTGTTTAAAGAATTCCTAAATTCTGGAAATTCTGGCAGTAAAAAAATCAGGAACCTGATGGTTAGAATTAAAGTGGGCTCAGATCACTTTCCGGTGATCGCGTCATTAGCACTTCGATGCTGAATGCGCAGTAGGAGCAAAATGGAAGGAAATGTGGATAAGAAAGAGAAAATAGACTGCTGGAGGAAGAAAAAGTTGATAGAATTGTGTACAAAAATAGAAAAGGGTTAACAAGATTGGTAGAAGAAAATGGAAGTATAACACACAACCATACAGGGTTCATAAAAGTAAAAGGGACCACACACGATTTCTACGAGCTTAAATATTTAGCTGGTTGAAATTAAGGGTGGAAGAAAGGGAATTAATTCCCACTGGTTAGTAGATTTAAGGGCAGGATTTAACTCAGTTAACTGAAAGCTTTAATGGAAAGCTATTTAATAGCAAGGTGTAGGCGAAGTGTTAATAGAGCCAATAAACAAAATAAATAAAATATTTATAGTTCTTGATGGGAGAATGTTTAGGCATTAGTAATTTTTAAGTCCATTTCTATTTAGTATTTTTGTGGCAAATATAGAGACGAAAATTATAAGGAAAAAGGAAGGTAGTCAACATTAGAGACATGAAAAATTCTCTAGCATATGAAGTGGACGTATTGATAGTAGTGGCTCATGAAAAAGGGATGAATCTGATGATAAAAGTGTGGGTGGTTTTTTCCTGTTGTTGACTTTCGACGTTTGCGACCCTGCGCCATAATTTTCAATAGCAGTCCTGATACTTGCGAAATAGGGTGTTGCTACTGAGGCATGAAGGTATGTTAGTACTATGTGAACTCTATAGAATATATTTGAACGTTTTACGAGAAATTTACTTAGAATAGAAAATAGAATAAATTATTATCATCACCAATATAATTAAGGATTACAGCCCAGTAGAAGGTGAAAGTACAGGCAATCTTCATATTTCGTAAATAAAGGAAAAACCAATTAATGATTTTATGAAGAGTCCTAATAATATAACTGATGAATATTCTACTGCTTTAGTAGCTTATCTAATCTTTGTTATAATTATCTCCGAAATTCAATGCGGCCACCTTGTCTTTCATAGATATTTACATTTAATAAGAGTTGATGTAAAATTGAAAAAGTTAATTTACATAAAACATATATCAACATTTAAGCAATCCTTATTATTTTAGGGAGATCTGTTTTCTAAAACGCAAATTTACATTGTGTCTACTAGGATAGCAGAACCATTTACCGAAGGCGAACTATTTTTCAAAGAAACAGGTGGTTTATTTTAAACTGCAACTGAAATATTTTACTTTATTAGTAAAAAGAATTAGGTCTATTAAGCTTTTGAATTAGAAAAAATCAGCGCGCGTGCAAAAATAGCAGAAATATAAAGGATAATTTATAACGGAGAAATATTAATTCTTTTTAAATGATCATGATAACGAATTAGCTCTTAGCAATAACGTAATATTCATTCATGAACTTTCTCTGACTTTATGCAGAAGGATTTAGACTTGATTTTATGTATCAAGAAAGTGTTGAGCAACAACTTACTGAACTTGGCGATGTGTTGAACTTAAGATTACAAGACGATGAGTTTATTGGATATACTTTTAATTTTAAAGCTACATTTTTTTTAATTCAGCGAAACCAATATAAAGTTATATAGTGTGTTGAAAGTTTAGATTTTATCAACAAGATCCCACCTGTTTTAACAAAAGTGTAACTTTTTACAATTATTTGCTTTAAAGGTAAACCAACGAATTTAGATAATGAATATAACGGAGTTCTAGAAAAGAAGTAGCTTGTCGTATAGGATTTCTTGATTCATGCTGCCAATAATTATGTTTCACACGCGAATCACTCTAAAATTTTTTCTGATTGAAACAGTCCTGCTTATTTGACATTCTGCGATTTCTGCTTCGGTCATTTCTTTAACAACACCACTGTGCATGTTTATTTTTGCCCGTTTTCGAACCTCAATAACAGGAGTAAATATTCCGCGAAAAACTGTGCCTCTGTTTTTTGCTTTTTCCAATATTGCGCAGACGTCACCATTGTGCGTTGATAACACAATCTGTTCTCTGGTTGGCATACGTTGGAGGACTTGATTGCTGTTTCTCAATACAATCGGTTTATCGGGAGGAAAAACGTATCTTCGAAGTTCGAACATCCGGTTGGGATTAATTTTGGGAATAAGTCTTATAAATTCAAGTTCTTCAATTCCATAATTAAATACGTGAGAAAAAGTTTGGCTGTGAAGAGACTTGGACCTAGCACGATAATGGGGATCGGTAGGTGACGGAGACCTGGCAGCAAAATTCAGTGTGCCAAGAGGAAGGGTTCTTTCTGTAGAATGTCTGTCAGGCGTAGAAGAAGAAGGTCGGCTACGAGGAATACCAGGAATAGGCTCTCCATTAGGCAAACATTCAAACTGTGAAGTTAATTCTGCAACAAGAAATGGAATTGAGAATTTAATCTTTGTCATTTTCTTTGTCGCTCATATTTGCACATTTTGTTTTACGTAAAGACACTGCAAAATATTTCTGTCGGTCTGATGATTTTCTACAAATATGGACTATCGATATTAAAACGCGATGACTCGTTAGCCAAAGAAGCGAAGAACTTCTTTAGAAAACTATTAAACATTTTATCAAATCACGCGTCGGGTAATCCTCACAAAAAACATTTTTTATATTTTGATGAGAATATACCATGTAAGAAGTTGAACAAAATAATGCTAGAATTTCTCGAACTTTGTACCTCGACTTCAACTTACGGCATGACCTAGGGAAGTTCACGAGGTACGTCTGCAAATGCTCATGTCTCAAATGTCAGGTTTCACTTCGCCTCAAGCTAACAAGTAGGACTCACTCGATGGATGATTTCATACAATTTTTGATCAGCCGGAATTTTTAACAGTACTTTGGCTGATCGTAAGGATATGTATGCATCATCCGTCGCGCGGCATTTTCTGTGTGGGTGTTTCACCCATTTTCAGTTGAAATATTCATTAAATTAAAAAAAAATTCTAAGTTACACAAATCAACGCCAGAAAACTCTAAGAAAAAAAATCCAAATTGTAACCATGCATAACCGCCAGTAAATATAAAATTTGAAAATAGTTACACGAATCACTGTTATGTTTTATCTAGTTCGGCGATCCCAGAAACCTACTCCTGGCGTATTTATCAATAGTAACTATTTTTAAATTAAAAATATTTTGCTATTTTTAGTTAAAGGCAGCTGAGATGCGTTTTGTTAAATGTCAAAGTTTTAAAGGAAGGAGAAAGGGATAAAGAGAGTAGGAGGGTAATTGAGAACAAGAAGATGTAGAGGGGAAGGAATGACAGAATAGAAGAAGTTCTGACCTGGCAGGTCAGAACAATGACAATGATTGTAAGCTTAGCAAAAAAGGCAAGGACCGAAGAAGGTCAAAGAATAAAGAAGTCCTAGGATTTACAGAAGAAAGAAAGACTTAAAAAAATAACGGAAGAAGTAAGAGGAGAAGATAAAACGTGAAAGCGGCATTCTAGAATGTCTAAGGATTAAAAATGAAGGAGAAGTGTTTCTGTGTGGAGATAAAAAAATAGTTAGTTATAATAATGAGGGAAACATATCGGATAAGAAAGATTAAAATAGGAATGGAAAACAATACGGAAATGGACAAAGAAAAAGAAGAAGAGATTGATGTTGATAGTAGGGTGCAGAATGTTTAGGCTGGGAAAGCAGAAGAAGAGGTTAGGGTTACAAAAAAGAAAAGGCTTTATGAAAAACTCAAAATACAATGAAACATATCGGTAGAACATCAGGCTTCTGCACTCGTTGAGAGAGGCGGGATGGTTTATTTGTAGCGGCAATACTAGGGCAATGCAAAAGGGAAATTTATGCAAAATTGTACAGGGAATACTGTAATAGACTGCCATCTGGCAAAAGAAAGATTATTCACTTTTTGAAGATCGTGACATCAAAACGTTGATGCCAAAAGTGCAATAGGAGGAAGAAGCAAGAAAGGTAGATAGGAAATTTAATTTGGACTGGTTGGTGGTTAAACATTTAAGAGAATTGATTAAAATACAAGAAAACCAGCAGATAGAGAGTGTGGAAGAAATAATAGTAAGTGGAACTCCAAAAAAGAAAGAAAATGTTAGCGCGAAGTGACGAAAAGAGAAAGAAGCCGAGGTAAGGCTATACATAAGGTATTATTTTAAATATCCGTTAGACAGTTTGGAAAGTAGTGCCTTAAAAGGAGCAAGGCCACAGGGATGGGTGGCTTTAAAAATTAGGCCCTAGGTTCGCACTCATGGCAGTTGGATACAAAATTCACGCGGATCTGCTAAGAACTACGTTAAAAAGACAGATGGAGGAAAAGGGACGTATGCCACGCAACAAAAGTAATTAGGTAAGGGATGGGTGCTAAATTATTTATTCAATAAGGAACTACGGTAGAAGAAAGATTCAGGAGAAGTCAGCGGTGAAAAGAGGAGAACGGAAAGGATGCTCATGCGAGGGTGTTCGTTAAACTTACTTGCAATTAGTATTTTTGTAGAAAAATAAGAAATAAAGATTGGAAGGAAAGCGAAAGGGGGTCCACATTAGAAACCCGAAACATTCACTGGCATATGAAAAGGATAAAGAGCTAGTTACAGATGATAAAGGAAGGATGAATGTTATTAAAACATTGATAAATCTTTAAGATTGTGAAAAGAAATATCTCTATCAGACAAGAGATTTGCTACAGAGGATTTTGGTACGAAGTAAGAGAAGGCAGCAAGCTGCAAATGAAAAAGAAATTAGAATGTGCATGTAAAGTAATGGGAAAAGTATTGGGTATAGATATAAAAATGTTTAAGAAGGACTGTAGGATAAGAATGCGTATGTTTGATGTGTTAGTATGGACATTGGACATTGATCAGTGATTAGTTAAGTGGTGATTTAGAGTTGCCCAGATTATATGCTGCGAGAAGGAATGTGATGATAGAAAACAATTTTCGGGCATTTCATAAGAGCCTGGGATTAAGAAGAGAAATTAGGAAGAAAGGAAGTAGATTGAAAGATAACAACAAGGCCAGGAGAGAGAGAATAGACAAAATTGCGGATTAAATGTATAATCGATAAATAAAGAAGTTCGAAGATGTGAGGGAAAGATAGAGAGCTAGTAGTTCATGGTCAGAATAAAAGCCAAAAAATGAGTCCTTTAGGATTATGAGCACTGTGTAAACTCTATCGCATTAAAATGATAGATTAATTATATTATTATATTTACTAATTAAATTGAGAAGCACGGCCCAGTACAAAAGGAAAGTAGAGACAATCTTCATATTTTCCATATAAAGAAAAAACCAATTAATGAAGACTTTTAGTAGCGATGTATCTCAAGAATATTCGGCTGCTTCAGTAGCATGTCTTATCTTCTTTTATAGTCGTCTCCAAAATTCATGGCGACCAGCTTGTCCTTCTAAGATATTTGCATTTGATAAGAGGTTTTGTAAAAAAAACTTACTAATTTCCATCAAACGGATGTGGATATTTTTACAATCCTTTTAATTAAAATTTGAAATTTTTGAAATTAAAATTTAAAAAAATAATAATTAAGGATTTTTTTACCACGAACAAAATCATCCCTCTCGGTCATCGTTTTCGTTAACCCATTACGGCCCACTTACTTTATAACTGTCAAAAATTTATTCTTTTGAAATGAAAATAATAACGATTGAGCATACACGATAATTTTTAGCTTCAGAAAACTTTCCATTCCACGAATAAAATCTGTTTATGATTACTTAGCAATCACGTAATATTTATTCGTAAACTTTGCTTAGATTTAAGCACTATTATTGGCTTTAAATTCTGTAAACTACGCACAGTTTTAAAAACAACTTATTAAATTCGGAGATGTGTTGAGTGCAAGATTTTGAAACGAGGATTTTATTGGATAAGAATTAGATTTTATAGCTTCATACTTTGTCATTCGCCTATTATAGTAACTCAAACATAGGTGGATTAAGCGTCGTCATATTTTTATATATAATTTTGAGAAACGTAAAAACAAGAAGTTTTTACAAATCTGTAACTGACAAGACGCACTTTAAAAAGCTCAAAAAGTAAACCACTTATGAAATCGTTCAAAGAAACTAAGAAAGGAGGGGCCGGAAATTTCGCAACTGCCTAGGGTGGCAACTTTTCTGCCACTCAAATGGACGAAGAACAATTCTCAAAAGCCGGCGCTTCGTCCTTGTCTGAAAAGTTGTGTCTTTGATTCTCGACGCCTGCACTTCTTACAAATTTTTTAATTATTATCACGTTCATACACTAATAATAGTATTAATAGCAAATAATAGTTTTCAAAATTCTCTGATTCCTGTTATACTTCTATTTAATAGTACTGACTGATTAGGAATTTTATGTAAGTATTAATGTGCAATGTGAATAAATTGTACAAAATTAAATGATACTTTTAATACTGAGATTTATTTCTATTTATTTGTCATTTTTTTGCCTGTAAAGGCAGGAACGTTCTTGCGACATCTTTCGTACTAATATTAGGCGTTTTAGGAGCATCCTTAGGATGTACGAAAGACATGTTATAAAAGAGGACTTAGGGATGTCCCAAAGACATCTCTAGGACATACTTAATTTTTTTGGAGCACTTGAAGGCCTATGCATAAGAGTACTCGCGCTTCTATTGTTTTTACAAACGGTGTTAAGAATTGCTGTTCACGCACGAAACATTTAAAAACGCCTTCAGATTGGAGTTCGTTGTCTGCTGACAAATTTGAAATGGAACGTATTTCAATCGCATTAGGTTACATGACATGTATCATATTTGTGATATTTTTAGTGATTCAATAACTTTTTCTTAGAAAAATTTGTAAAATTCTCAGTTAAAAAGAAATTCACTGACATTTTCCCATTCATCAGAAACACTAAAAAAATAATAAAAAAAGATGTTATAAAATCAATTTGCGCTGTCATTAATTGTGTTTTATACGCGAAAAACTTTATAATTCTTTCGGATTGAAGTGTGGAGGGCTACTGGACATTCTGCGATTTCTTGTCGGGTCATTGCTTCAACCAGGCCGCTGTGCATGTTTATTTTTGACCGTCTTCCAGTACCAACGACAGCTGTATAAATTCCGCGAAAGCCTATGTGTCTTGTTTCTCCTTTTTCTAATATTGCACAAACCACTCCATCATGGTTTGCTAATACAATTTGTTCTGTAGTTCGCATAGGCTCAAGATTATTGTATGCAGCTCTCAATTTAAGTTGCTTATCTGGGGGGAAAACGTATCTCCGAAGTTCGTACGTCCGGTTAGGATACTGGTAGGGAATAAGTCTAATAAATTCAAGATCTTGGAGTTTAAATCCAAGTACGCGAGAAAAAGTTCGGCTGATAGGTGGAGACCTGGACCTGACACGAACTGGAGGCTCAGCAGGTGTCGGAGACTTGAGAGAAGAATGTGGTCTGCCAAGAGAAAGAGTCGTGTCTGGAGAATGTCTGCCAGGAGAAGACGAACAAGATCCACAACCTGGAATACCAGAATAAGGGTCGTCATTAAAAAAGCAGTCGGACTGTAAACTTAATTCTGCAAGAAGAAATAAGAGATAATATTTCTTTGAAGCATACCAGTCCAATCAACCTCTCTGAGACATGCAATATCCTAAAGATGTCCGAAGGACGTCGAGAAGACGTGGACGTTCTTAGGACATCATTTGGCCTGATTTTAGGCGTCTTAAGTGCATGCCTAGGATGTCCAAGAAACATGTTATAAAAGGCGTCTTAGGGATGTCTTAAAAACCTCTTTATGGCATCCCTAATTTTTTGCCCTCTAGGATAAAACCGTATAATGGAAAATCATAAGTATATAATATGCTTATAACCATGGATCACAAGAAAATTTTAAGAGAAAATTCAGAATTCCAGAATTCCAGAATTAAGAGTTCCAGACTGATTTTTTAAACGAAAAAATGAACAATTCCATTTGCAGATGTACTGTTTGAATTAAAATTATATCTGTTTGGTTAAAAATGCAACTGTTTTTTTTTTGTTGCCGATACAGGATTATACGAGGGTGAATTTAGCTGCCCGACCGAAGCAATATACTAATTAACTCATGATTGAAAAACCTTCCTTGGTTAAAACATTAAAGTTTTTTTGTCTACAAGTATACTATTATATATTAGTCCAGTCTAATAATAATAATAATAATATGGACATGTCTTGTCTTTGTGGGTGCAACTGATTTATAGTCTGGCTTTAACCGACTAAACTAATAACACGTCTTTCCTTTGTTGGTTGGACTGACTTATAGTATTGTCTTAACCGACTGGACTAATAACATACATTGAATTTGTTGGTTTAAATGATTTATTGTCTTTCTTTAAACAGCTGCACTAATAACATGTCTTGAATTTGTTGGTTTAACTGATTATAGTGTTGTCTTAAACGGCTGGACTAATAAAATGTCTTGCCTTTGTTGGATTGACTGATTTATAGTCCTGTTTTAACTGAGATACAATGAAAAATTTTTAGAAAAACTGGTTAATTTTCCATGCATGCTTTCGGAATGCGATTCTATAAAACCAGGAGAATATATTTTTTATTTTAAAGGATTTTAAATAGTGTATTAGGTGAGATAAAATGTAAAAAATTGGGTTTTATTTTTGCCTCTTATCGTAATTCGAAATATTTATTAAATTTTAAACAATTCAAATAGTTGCACAAGTCACCGTTAGAGAGCCCCAAATTATTTTTTTCATCATAAAATAATATGAGAAATCACCAGGAGGCTACTGTACTCGGTGGAAGAAGCGTGATGATTCACTGGTAACGGAAATACCAAGGAAATTATGACAGAAAAAAATAAGGAAGCTGATTCTTAAAATTAAAGATGAAAATGGATTAGGCTTAAAGCACTTTTGGGTTATCGTGAAATTGAAACGTCGATGCCCAAAGAGCAGTAGAATAAAAAAAGGAAAGGTAGATAAGAAATTGAAAAGGGACTTGTGGAGGAAGGAATAGTTGAGAGAAAATTGTGAAAAAATATAAAACAGGGAGATATAGAGGAAAGAAGACGAATGCATATGCATTTTGGTAAAAAATATTAAAAGAGTAATTCATGAGGCCAGGTGACGGTTAGAGAGAGATTAGTTTAAAGATAAATGCAAATAAAGTGAAAATAAGATAAAGGAGAATAAAATAAAGTAAAGGAAGATGTGAAGAAAATCCAACAATTTTTGGAGAGGAGAATGGTCCCTGGATAAATAGAAGACGAAGCTGTTAGTACCGTTTATTATGCAGCATTTAACTTATCTAACGGAAAGGTTTATTGGCAAGCCATTATAAAGCAAGGAGTAGACGAAGTGTTAGTAGATCGAATAAACGAAATATTTGTGGAAACTAAGGTGGGGAGAAGGTTGCGAAAAGAAAGGAATTCCGGACGGGAAGGGGGATTATAATGCAAGAGTAATGTAATAGAACAAGTATGGTGTATCGGTTACAAATTTTGAAGGTAGACTGGAGCATGAGAGTGTGGAAGTTGGTTCTGTTAGTATCGCTATTAGAAAGTTTGGATAGGAGATTTTCGATACGGGCCATAGAAGTGAGTTTGGGATATCTAGGTTATTTGCCGAGAGAAAAAAATAGTGCGAGACAAAATCGTTTTCAGGAATTTAAAAAAAAACTGTAATTTTGCAGAGAAACTAATGAAAAGACAGGGTTGTAAAATTTCACAAGAGTGTGCCCGGCAAGTTATGGATAGAGAGAGGATCGGTAATAAGGGACGTTTGGAATAGGATGTGGAGACATCGGAAATGCGGTTCGTATGTGGTATGCAAGTTGGAGGTAGAGATTAGGAGGAAGTAGAGGAAGAGATAACGGCAAGGCAATGAGAGCAATGATGGAAAAAATCGCGGATTCGTGGTGGAATAGCTTGTATGAAATGGATTAGATTTATGAGAAACCAGAGTACTTGAAAAAGATTGAAAAGCAGCTTTAGATAAATAATATAGTTGGAAGATCTGAGACAGTTCGTAACAAAGAGAGTGGTTACGTAGGAAATGGTAGATTCATTATATTATTATATTCACCAATGTAATTGAGGATCACAGCCCAGTATAAGATGAAAATACAAACAATCTTCATATTTTATAAACAATGGAAAAATAAATTAATGAGTTCCTAAAGACTCTTATTAACAATGTAATTGATGAATGTTCGACTGCTTTAGTAGCTTGTATAATATTTGTTATAGTCGTTATCTCGGAACTTCAAGACGACCAGTTTGTCCTTCTAAGATATTTACATTTGATAAGAGTTAATGTAAAAAACAAGAACTCGCTACGAATTCCTGAAAATAAGATGTCACCAATTATACAATTCGCCAAATTATAGGGAAAGCTGTTTTCCAAAAGGAATTTAAATTGTGTCTACTAGGGTAGCAGAAACATTTACCGAGGGCGAAACATTGTGAAATTGTCATTAAAGAGAAATTCACTTTCATGTCCTAGTCCATCTGCAACACTGAAAATATTTTTTAATAGAATTTGCCAATCTCAGTAAGAAGTGTATACGTTCCGCAAAAAACTGCGTATCTCTTTTCAGCTTTTTCCAATATAATAATATTATAATAAAATTTTTTCTTTCGGTTTGCATGGTTTGGAGGACTTGCTTTCTGTTTCTCAATGCAATTGATTTATCGTTAGGAAAAATGTATCTTCGAGGTTCGAAAATCCAGTTGGGATTTTTTATAGATATGAGTCTAATAAATTAAAGTTTATTAAAGTGATATCCAAATACGCTAGGAAAATTTTGCCTGAGAGAAGGTGCCCACCAGGCGGGCCAGTTACACATTATGTCTTTATGAATAAACTGCACAAAATTTCTGCTAGTATAATGATTCTGAACGTTAAAAGGTTTATTAAATCGCGCGTCAAATAATCCCTAATAGAGAAATTTTTGATATTTCAAAGAAAATATACTATGTAAAAATTCAAAAAAAAATCGTGGAATTTGACGAACGTTGCAGCTAGAATTGAATTTAAGACACGACCTAGGAAAGTTGCGAAAAAATCTGCTTAAATTAAAGATAAGATCCTAAGGATAGTGAGTAATGCATTTGACATTTTTTTATACAACTTGTCTAAGTCGTGCCACAAGTTGAAGTGGAGGTACAACATTCGAGAAATTCTTGAATTCATTCTGAAACTTCTCAAGTATTATATTATATTCAAAAGATCAAAACTAACTCTATCAGAGCTCACTTGAAGCGTGATTTTATTAACTGTTTAGTGGTTTTTAAAAAATCTTGTCGCTCTTTTTCACAACAAGCAATCATGTTCCTAAGTCAGCAGGTATTTTTAACTGTACTTTCGCTCATCGCACCGACATACGCACTTTATTGAGCGCTCGTGATTTCCTTCAGGGGAATTTTTTGAATGCTTACCTGGTTATATCCTTCACAATTTTTACTTATATAAGAGATCAATAAATTATGCCATTTTAGACATAAACACGTGAAATGCTTTTTAAGGAAAAGTAATTATATTCTACAGTTAAATCTTTCTATTTTTTCGCGCAGGCATATTTTTAATGAAAATTTTTACAGTTTAATTTTTCTATTAATAATTTAAATAAATCTTGCATCTCTTTGGTTGAAAATTTAACTGTGTTTGGATCAATGTTCATATTTTTTGGGAAAATCAAAACTTAATAAATGGGCGTTTTAGTGTCGCCCTAATTCTAAGACATGTAGGAGCCTAGTCGATATGAAGAAGCAATAGGGTCGGAGGAGGAAAGGGTGAAGAGAGTAAGAGGAATAATGAGACAAGTGTTTTAGAAGGGAACGAAAAGAGAGATTAGATGACGTTCTGTCATGGCAGGAAAGAAAAAGCAAACGGTTGAGCAAATAAAGGTCCTGGGCGGAAAGAAGGAAAGGTAGCAGGGTAATGATAGGGAGAGATAAAATTTGTTTTTAAGGTAGAGATGTGGTTTTGAAAAGAAGGACGACAATTTTTGTGAGCTTGCCAACAATGCAAGAAGGGAGAAGGAGAGGTAACTGAAAAGCGTCGGGATTTACGCGTGAAAAGAGGGCTACAGACAATGACGGGAGAAGCAAGAGGAGAAGATAAAAGCATGAAAGTGGCCTTCTAGATCTTCTCAGGATTAAAACTTTATAATAAGTGTTTTTGTTTGAGGTTACAAAAATAGATAGTATTATTGATTAATGAACCTTGAGCGGAAAATGCAACTACCAAAAAGGATCATTTGCCCGGGAGAGGAATGGGTTGGCATGGAGTGAGGTGTAATAAAGGAAGTGGTGGTAAAAAAGAAAACGAGAGTATATGGGAAAATATGAAAGAACAATGTTGACAAGAATTAAATCAGGGAAATTCGTTATGGGTGCTGTACACGTCTGCAGGGGAAGAAAAGAAAAGACAGGGTGGAGACGAATAAGGAAATAAAGAATGAAAAAGAAAAAGGGATTGGTGTTGATAGAAGGCTGCTGAACGCCTGGACTGGGGAACTAGGAAGAAAGGAGACGGGGATACAAAAAACAGGGGCTTCATGAAAAATTCAAATTACAATCAAACATATCGGTAGGGCATGCGGCTACTGAACTTCATGGAAGAGGTGGGTTGGTTTATTAGTAAAGGCAATGCAGGGCAAAGGAAAAGGGAAATACGCATATGAATGTATAGGCAACACTGTAATAGATTACATTCTGGTAGAATAAATAATATTTACTTTCTCGTAGTCGCGATATTGGCTCAGAGTTCCAGAGAAGTAGACGTCTCGTAGAAATTAATTTAATGAGGTAAAGAGATTTTTAAAACGATAAATTCAAGAAAAGTAAATATAGGGTAAGGAAAATAAGAGACTGTAGAGCAAAGGGAAATCGGAGGAAGGGGAACTTTAAAAGGGAAAGAGACACGTGGCGGGAAATTATAAAAAGGGAAAGAAAGGAAAGTAAGGCTCTACATTAAGAAATATTTTAAGTATCCGTTAGGTGCTGTCGAAAATATTGTAAAGAAGAGAGAAGGGAAAACGGTAGGATTGCTCTAAAAATTAAACTCTGAAATGCGAAGAATTAGGACTGAAAGAAGAGATATGTATGATTTGCAGCATGGCGTTGAGAGGAGAAGCACAACCGAAGGAATCTAAAATAGAGTTCATAGTATGATTGATTAAGAATGTAATGGGTTAATGGGTGGAGCATTATAGAGGCAGCACAATTATGGGACTGAGATATAAAATTGCCGCGGATGTGCTTAGAAGTAGGTTGTAAAGATAGGTGGAAGAAAAGGGAAGTATGCCATGCAACAAAACGAATTTTAGAAATTAGGCCCACTATTTGTGGATCGTAAGCCAGCATTTGAGAGCTAATAAAGAAAGAGGAGTTGACGAAAGTTTAATAGCCGAAATAAAATATATATTTGTAAAAACTATGATCCAGGGAACACAGGGTTCACAGGGTTTATTTTTTCCGAGCCTGCGTCATATTTTCCGATATGAGTCATGATATTTGCGACGCAGAGTGTGGTTACTGTAAGTTGTTTGATTGTAAGTGTTGTGTGAACTCTATCAAATATGTGTGAATGTTTAAAAATAAAATTCTTAGAGCGATAGATTCATTATATTATTTTATTCCCCATGTTTAAATAAAAAACTTTTATTAAGAACCTAACTCGATAAGATTCGACTGCTTCTGTAGCTTATCTGACCTTGGTTATAGTCGTCTCTGAAATTGAAGACGACCAGCTTTTCCTTCTAAGATATTTACATTTGATAAGAGTTTGTGTGAAAAAAACAGACTTAGGAATTTCTAATAAAAGGATGCAGCCATTCATACAATTATTTAAATTACAGGGACCCATTTGTTAATGGACGTAATGAAATCAGTATTCATTAAGCTTCTGAAAATGAGCGTATGTGCGAAAACAGTGAAAATATGAAGGATTTTTTTATAACTGTCAAATATTAATTCTTCTTAAATAGTAATGAGAAAGAACTAGTAGACGTAATAATTGTTAGCTCCAAAGACCTCTCAATAATAAAAATAAAATCTGTCGATGATAATGTTGTGAATTAGGCATATTTGTAGTCAAATATAATAACTACAATGAAGATTGATTAAATATCATTTGAGCTTTCAAGTTGTTGCTACTTAAATGTCGTAAAATAATTTTTTGCGGAGACGTTTAGAGAAATTTTTTTTTTAAACAGGATCACCGATTTTCATCAAAAAAAAATATATATTTTAAAAACAGATTGTCTTTGAACAACAATTTTCATAAATAAATGAATAAGTGATTCAGAAAGTCATAGTTTTGGTTTAAAGATTCAACTGTTTGTGCAAAATTTCATTTAGCAAAGCTGCCATTTCTGTACCAAGAGCATTGAAAACAAAAAAATTATTGTGAAAAATAAAAGAAATAAGGAAATTATTAAATGAGCAAGTCATTTTTTAAAACCAAAGATTAATAAATATATTAGGGTAGCTTCATCCCTCTATTCCTTCTATAGTTTTTTCGTAATCATCCTCTGTTATAATTCTAAGATTTCTGAAATTCTAAAATTTTTCTTCTTAAATGACATCATAAACTGAAACAAGTAGTCAATTCTCATAAATAAATTAATAAAAATGAAACTATAAAAATAGATTAAAGAATGATCAAAAATAATTTTTCTTTAGTTAAATGACGTTTGGAATTCGAAAAAATTTATATCTCTACTGACCGATATTGTTTAAATCTTGAATAAATATTCTCCTAAATCTTATACATATTATTTCACAAGTGAGAAATTTATATGTCTATTCATAAAGTAATCTTAAATTTTTAAGCCAAAAAGACGAATTTTCTACAAAGCCGTTGAATTTTATTTGAAAAATATAATTAATTAACAAAAAAAGTTTGTTTTTAACCCAAGCTAATAGCTTTTTAATAAATAATAAAAGTTAAGGGTCTTTATCATCCCTTACTATTTAATTTATACAATTGCAATTTTGTAAATTTAATACTTTGTCATTTTGAATGTTCTATTTTAAGATATTTTTTTGTGAAACCCTTAACAGAAAGCCTATTGAAATTCGAAGACTTCCATTATAACATGTTTATTATTAAACGATTTAGTAATGATTTTAAGAAACTGCAAAATTTCGAAGCTTTAATTTAGAAGGTTCAAGAAACTAAAATTCAGAAGAGTTTAATTTTGGCTGTTTTTCTCTCTCGTTTAGTTTTGAATACTACAAGTGAAGAAATCTGCAGCCTTAACAATTTGAACTTTTGAATTTAAACTTGAATCTTGTTAAAATTATTGTAAATTTGTTTTGAAGTGGTTCTAGGTTTAAATTTAGCACTCTGATTTTTAAATAAGTCAAGGCTTCTTCTGCCGAATAATTCTGTTACAAATTTTTTGTTTTGAATGTTAGATTGAAATTTGCTCAGCCTAATAAAAAAGTTAATTATTTATAAATATTAGAAAACTGCCTTGTTCAAATATAGAAATGGTAATTTAATAGAAATTAAACAATTTTAAATTTAAAAAGCTTATTTGTCAGGGAGTTGAGTGACCCTTGAAAAAACATTTTCGAATTTTAATTTTTAAATTTAAAATCTAGTTGTTAAATTTTATTGCGCATCTTTCTTCACCCAGGCAAAAAGTTTAGCATTTTTAGATTTTGGTTAAAGTTAAAAAACGTACATTTTTGGAAAAATCTACTTTTATTTGTTGTTTACTTCAACTCGTGCTTAGTCAGTCAGGTTTTATTCTCTTTAAGAAAAAATTTTTAGGGTCTGTAGTTCGAAATTTCCTCCGACTGATAGATCAACATGAATTCTAAAATCTATTTAAAAAAAATGGTTGTTAATTTCTTTCTGATGCGTGGCGCACATCGAAATTCTCTAATTTCCAGCTTTTCGTTTATCGAGAAAATTTTGAGAAACAGATAACTTCTTATAAGAAGGTTGATAACAACAGTGGAGAAAAAATTATTAAAAATCGTAGCCTAATCCAATTGATATTCAAGAAATTATTAACGTGTCAAGACGCTAGCGGCAAGGCGATTCTTGCGCGGACTGTAGTGAGAGTTTTAGAACGGATTAAAATCAGTCATAAAAATTATAAAACAAAAACAAAAATAAAATTATTAGGCAATAAAATAATATCTAAGTGTCATGAATAAGTAAATAATATTGCCTCATTTTAAATAATTTATTGATTTAGTATTAGGTACAAGAGAATGGTTATATTTTTGAGATAAACTGCACACTAGCGAAGCGAAACGTTATGCAAGTTATAATTATTTTTTTTTTATTATTTGAAACAAAACCTGGTAACAGTTAAACTAAATATAGGAATTTATTATTCATTTATTTATAATATATTTTAAAATAAATTAATTATTCAATAAGTTTTTTTATTTTTAGCACCCGTAAACTGTATAATGAAATGATTCTGAAACTAACCACTTTTTGATGGAAGTTTTTTGTTCCTCAAAATTCGCTCAAAAAATGAAACTCCGGAAATTAGACAAGTCCTATGTCTTTTTAAAATAAATTTTTGAATTCCTTTCACACTATCAGTCGAAGGACATCACGGTCTACATTCCCTGAAAATTTTATTAAAAAATTATAAAAACTGACTGACTGATCACGAGTGTAAGGAAAAAATGAATGAAAGTTTATTTTTCGCCAAAATTAAATTTTTTGGCTTTAATTACAAAACTAAAAAAGCTAGAACATTTTGCTGATAGAATAAAAATTCGAATTTAAAGTCTACATTGAGTTATATTATTTAAAAATTAAATTTTGCAAATGCTTTTCAAAGCCTCCAGGTGTCTTCAGATTCCCGGCGAAATAAGTTTATGTGGCCTTATTCGATCCGGCAGCTCAATTCTAAAACCGTGCAAAATTAAAAAAATCAAAAAGTTACCCTAAAAATAACATAAGAGTAGAAAAAACTTTAGTTAAAATCGCATTATATCATGTGACGTGTATTAAATATATGACATATCCAGCCATTTCACAGACGAATCACTGTAAAATTATTTTTGATTGTAAGACGCCTGCTTATTGGACATTCTTCGATTTCTTCCGGGGTCAATTGTTCAACCACGCCGCTGCGCATGTTTATTTTTGCCCGTTTTCCAGCCTTAGGAAGAAGGGTATATATTCCGCGAAAAACTGTGCCTTTGTTTGCTCCTTTATCCAATAATGCACAGACGTCACCATTGGAAGTCGATAATACAATTTGTTCTCCGGTTGGCATTGGCAGGATAAATTGTTTTTTGTTTCTCAGTCCAATTGGTTTATCGGGAGAAAAAACATATCTTCGAAGTTCGAAAATACGGTTGGGATTCATTTTAGGAATAAGCCTAATAAATGGCAGCTCTTCAAATTTATGTCCAAGTATGCGAGGAAAAGTTCGCCTGAGAGGATCAGACCTGGCATGAGGAGAAAACTTAGCAGGTGACGGAGAGCTGACAAAAGAATGAGGGCTACCAAGTAAAGTAAATGTTTCTGTAGAACTTCTGCTAGAAGAAAAGGAAGAAGGTCCGCAACGAGGAATACCAGGAATAGGCTCACCATTAGGCAAACAGTCAAACTGTAAGCTTAATTCTGCAACAAGAAATAGGAGATAAGGTATTAGGTTTGTGCAAAATTCAACCCTTCCCAGTTTTCGTCAAATGACTGAGTTTTTAGACCACGCTAAATCCGCAAAACAGGTTTTTACGAATAGTTTAGTTTATCTGTTTGCATGTGTGCGTGCACTGTAGATTTTTAGTTTGTAAGCACGATAACTTTCGAAAGAATCCAAACTAAAGGCTAAGCTTATTTACCAGCCTGCGCTACATTTTTCAATGTTAGTCATGATATGTGGAATCAACAGTGTGAAAACCGTTGATGTAGGCTTGTAAGTATTGTGTGAACTATGTCGAATATACGCAAAAGATTTACGAAAAATTTGCTTAAATTATACTATTATATTCACCAATATGATTAAGGAGCACAGCCCAGTATAAGACGGAAGTACAGAAAATCTCCATATTTCCTAAATAAAGGATCAAATGATTAATGTTTAAATAAAGACTTTAATTAAAAATGTAACTCAAGAATATTCGACTGCTTTCTTACCATATCTAATCTTAGTTACAGTCGTCTCCAAAATTCAAGGCGTCCTTCTACGATATTTATATCTGATAAGAGTCAGTGAAAAACAAGAAAAGCTCTCGAATTTTTGTGTTACGAATTTCGCTATCCAGACAACCCATCATATTTTAGGGAAAGCGAGCTATTTGCTAAGGAAATAGTTGGTTTCTTCTAATTACCAGTTTAAATGTGTTATTTGCTGATTAGAAATAATTGAATCATTTTCTATCAAACTTGTGAATAAGAAAAAATAAGCGTACGTGAAAAAATATTTAAAAAATTAAGGAATTTTTTTCACCTTGAACGATAGAATAGAATCGCGTTAAAACTCCTTCGGCTTTCACGAAGATATTCTCAACACGACCATCGAAATTGCAAAATGAAGTACTAACTGTATTTATCATTATCACCTGAATTTTTGTTTCTCATCTTCTATTGAATTTTGTTCTTAGTTACGCTAAACCATGTATCGATATAAAGAAATCCGAGATAGTCAGTTCTCACAAAAAACTAATATCTTCTCATTATAATCAGAATATAATGCTTATTCATAGAATAATGAAAATAGCAAATGAATAGATATCGGATTTTAAATGAGTTTTGATGACCAGAAGATCATGTGCGGATTAAAGAATATTTTTTTTTGCGCTTAGCAATCGACAATGTATTTTTCTCGCTCTTCGCGGTCGATTACGCATTCAGCTCACGCTTCGCACTCAGTCTTCCTATTTATCCCACATTTGTTCCCAAGTCTTTTAAAATTAAAGGTGAAAGCATCGACCACTGTTATTTGGTCATTGTGAATTCTCTTTTGTCAAAGCTCTTTTCGATTTAACGAACGCATTCTCATCACGTATCTCACGATTTGATTTATTGATTGATTTGCACTCGATTTCGTCGAAAATACGAACTTTTCTATATTATGTTTAAATACGAATATATAAAATGTATATTAAATTTATTTATGTACCTAGGCATTGGGTTGCTTATTTAGATATTGAAAAATAAAGTACAAATCTCCTTTTTAATGATCACTTTAATATTTATTTCTTATTTTGCATTAAATTTTATTTTTAGTCACTCGGAAAAATGTATATTATTTCAAGAAATGTATATTATTAAAATACATAATATGCATTAGTATTAAAACAGAAATTATTTTATTGTCTTATTTTTGTCTAAAAAGGCCGCGTTCTATTAATATAAAGAATGATTATTAAAAATTGTACTGCAAATTGTGTCGTTTCTTCATAAATTTAATTTGTTTATATTATATTAGGAGAAATTTAGGTGAGAAATTTTCCTAAACAAAATTTTATTGTATCTTGTTTCCTTTTTCCAAAACGTTTATTTTTTTAAACACAATATATTTTTATAACTACATATTTTTTGGTTAAACAACTTTGTCTTTTAATTTTGCTCGTCTCTTGTATCGTTTTTACAAAAATTTTACTTCCTTTTTTTATTATAATTTTTTACGATTAAAAAAAAATCTACTCTTTCTATCGGAAAAAAATTAGTAAAAAATTAATTGATCCTTTTAAGATAAAACACTTTATTTTGTTAATATCTGTTTGCACCTTGTATCGTTTTTTAAAAGATTTAATTTGTTACTTTTTAATATTATTTGTTACGATTAAAACAAAAACTACGTGTCCTATCAAAAATTATTCATGACAAATTTAAATAAGCTTTCCCTATTTTTTGGAAGAGAAACTTCTGTCTATTTATTTTTTTCCTAGCTGCTGTCGTTAGGCCTAAGCTTTAATTTTTTTCTTCCTGATGTTGGTTTTAATAACTAAGAACGAAAATTACTTGTCCTATCGAAAATTGATTATTGACCAAATTTTGTAGATCTTCCCAGAGCCCAAAATTTTAGTTAATTCATTTTTTTTTTCATATTTTGCATAGTTTGATTATGCATTGTTTGGATTAAAATATTCATCTTGGTTTGTGTTTTTGCATTTTGAAACTGCTATAACTCTGATAATTTTCTTTTTATCGAATAAAGTCATAAAAAAATTGTTTGAGCTTCCGCGTACTATAAATAACTGTACATATAAGCTGATCTGCGCGGAGGGCCTTACATTGTGACTTTATGAAGCTCTTTGCCTTAAGTAATTACTAGTGATATTGATCAGTGACCTATTTCGAAGCATTGATGTTAACCGAGCGCGTCGTTCTAATAAGCAATATGTGGACGGAGAGTCGTTTAGCTCAGCTTAGAGGGTAGCACAAGGTACGTAGAAGCATTTAGTAGGCAAGCACAAGGCACTGTCTGCATTATCCATGGTTTTTTTTTATTTGGAAAGCAATTCGCTCCTTTATTTTTACATCAATGCACGAATGCAACAACAACTAGCAGCGCCTGTACTTCTCCCAGCAAATGCGATGGAAGAGAAGGTTCAAATAACTGATATGAGACCCCATGTACGAGTGGAAGTGGGGGTGCAACCTGGGGAAAGTGTCATGGTCGACATTCGTTGAGTTTGCAGCTTCTGGAGTCCGTCTCTGATCCTGCTGGTCTCATTTAAGAGCTCGATCAGGATAACCTGTGTCTTATCTTGAGCTTTAATGGTGCCATCATGGAGTTCGCACCTCGTGTGTAGCTCTTGTAAATGGAAGACATGAATGTTCATGCTAGCGCAGAGTCAAAACTATACAACCTACTATACATCTTGCTGTATTTATTTTACGACATCACGATGTATCTGGGTTACCAGAGGTTACCCAATTACGCTAATATTTTGAAAGCAGAACTAAGACTTCACTCTACGACCACGTATGTAGAAATGACCTGCATAGCCCTTTAAAGCTGGCAGCTATTGATTTCCACCAAATTGGATATCTCAACACTAAAGGGCAATCTGCTCAGTAGCTAGATGAACAGGTTCACAAGCAAAACTACCAAACATGAGATCTTTCCTGCGTGGATCGTGATGCTTCCAATGCTTCTTTAGGACGGAAAGAACTGCTTGCAGAGTCGCAAGGACTTTCCATAATCTCCACGATAGGGTAATCAAGACAAGGAGTTCTTCGAGTTCTTCTCGTGCCAATACTTTAACCACGACACTAAAAATGTTTGTTTTTCCCCTTTTTCAACGTCAGCAACAGGTACATATATTCCGCGAAAAACGGTGTGTTGATTTATTGCTTTTTCCAATATTGCAAAGCAGTCACCACTTTAAGTCAATAATACAATTTGTTTTCCGATTGGCATTGGCAGGATGAATTAGTTTCCGTTTCACAGTCCAATTGGTCTATCGGAAGGAAAAACGTATCTTCGAAGTTTGAAAATACGGTTGGGATTCATTTTAGGAATAAGCCTATTAAATGCCAGTTCTTAAAATTAATATCCAAGTATGCGAGGAAATAAATGTTCGCCTGAGTGGATCAGACCTGGCATGAAGAAAATACTTAGCAGGTGACGGTGACATGGCGGAAGAATATGGTCTGCCAAGAGAAAAAGTTCTTTCTGTAGAATTTCTGTTAGACAAAAAAGAAGGATTGCAACGATTAATACCACGAATAGAGTTACCATTAAGCAAACGGTCAAACTGTAAACTGAATTCTGCAACAAGAAATAGGAGATTAAATTTCTTTGAAATACAAAATAATATTTTGGAATTCCATTTAGTTTTTTGCCCTTAAACGAAATCAAATGCTATTTAAGGCATTTAAAAGCCTAATTTCCAGAACATGTCTCAAAGATGCTCAATGAGCAAGATTTTTTGAAAAAGAAAGAAATGATGGCGGTAAATTCAAAGTCAAACTAATTTTTAACATTTTTTTAAAAAATATTGTGTTTGATAAACCCCAAGTACTATTTCAATTTTTCACATTCTCATCAGAGAAGGCATTAGGTTTGTGCAAAATTTGACCCCCCCACCCAGTTTTCGTCAAATGACCAAGTTTTGAGCCCCCCAATTCCGAAAGACAGGTTTTTATGAATATGTCACTCTATCTGTGTGTGTGTGTGTGTGTACTGTAGATTTTTAGTTTGTACGCACGATAGCTATCGAAAGAATTGACAGATTGGATTCGCCTTTGTTACAATATTTTAGTGTCCTAAACTAAAGGCCGAGTTTATTAATCAACCATTTTGGATTCAAGTTCAAAAAGTTAGCCTATTTTGAAAATTTTTGAGACCACCTTTTTAAGATTCAAAACTTCTCTTTACATATATTTATAGTACTCAAAAGTGCGATATAAAAAAAAGTCTGAAAAAGAAAAATGTTTCTTTTTGAATATCCTACAAGATTATCCTGAAAAATGCAAAATACCGTAAAATATCAGAAGAAAAAAATTATGCACTTGAAAAAGATCAACAAATATTTTAATTATCACTTTTTAATAGGTTCACTGTCATACCGCATGTGTAACTTTTAAATCGTAAAAATAAATCAATGGGTGTTATGAATTGTAATAATATACATTTATGGAAATAATATACAATTTTAAGGGACAGATTCGAGTGCAAAGCACGAGATAAGTAATGAGAATGTGTTCGTTAAAGCCCAAGGAGCTTTAACAAAAGAGAATTCACAATCACCAACTTGCTGTTATCGATGCTTTGACCCTTAGTTCAAAAAATTCTGTACACGAGTTTGGGGAATATACAAAGAATAAGTAAATATATTTTTGAGCGCCAATCGCGAGATAAATATAATATCGGACGCGAAGCGCGAGAAACAACAGTCGCGCAAAATTTAGTAAAATTTTACTTTCTCGGTGGGCTGTAATCTGTCTGTCTACATTGGCACACTTTTTAAAGGTCTAAAAAGAATGAAGGAGAATTTTAGGACTATTTTTTCAAGATCTGAAAATTCTATGAAAAGCTATTTATAGTACTCTAAAACTTCAACAATTAAGAAATAGATATTTATAGTTTTTATATTTCATAAAAATAGATTACATTTTTGGATTTGGTGGATCTCAGTGTGAAAAGTTAAGAACAGTAATCCAATTATAAAGGGTGTTCAAAAAGTCTCGATACACCTAAATATCTCTCCAGGTAAATATTTTTTCAAAAAGGTCAAGGTCATTCTTGAAGTAACTTTTAACGAGGAATCCAGTTTTGACCTTGAATTTGACCTTGAACTTGATCTTCAAGGTTATTTCAAGGTCAATTTTGTTTTTTTTTTAATAGGAACCCCTATTTTTGACAACGGCAATCGAAAGAGCGGGAAATTTTACGTTTAAACATGTACTTAGTTCATGGATGGGGTACATAGGGGTACCCATTTATAAAAACAAAATTGACCTTGAAATAACCTTGAAGATCAACTTCAAGGTTAAATTCAAGGGCACCACTGCATTCCTCGTTAAAAGTTAATTCAAGATTGACCTTGACCTTTTTGAACAAATATTGACCTGGAGAGATATTTAGGTGTATCGAGACTTTTTAAACACCCTGTACAAGTTTATTTATATATTATTAGAAACACTAAACATACATAAATCATATATAAATTATAACAGGAAAGATTCAATAATTGTTCATTGTACTATATTTTTAAAAAAATTTTGGAGTTTCATGTATTTATTTGAATTATTGCCTTATTTAATGAGAATTTAATCTTTGTCGTTTTCAGCTTGCGACATAACCAGGAAAGTTTTAACAAAAATCTGAAATTCATATCAAGCAACACTTATGTAATTGTATTATATGAATATATTAAAGTATCAACAGGACTCAGGAGTTGCTATATGTTTAGAACTAAACCCTGAAACCCCCTTTCTTTGTAGAAAAATGTGTTAAAAATGCATAAATTTAGTTTTAACGAAACCATTCATATTTTATATGCTTTGCAAGTTATAGTACACCATAAAGAACATTTTCTGTAATTTTCATCCACAGTTACTGAAGGAAAAAGAATTAACTTCTAAAGTTAAATTTTGAAAGTGGGGTTTTCATTGTCACAAAAATCGTAGCTGCTAAACAATTCTAAATGTAATTACGCAAAACAGTCATTGAATTTAAAATTGAAAAATAGTAATACAAATCACAGTCAGGTTTTTTCTAATTATATCCTGAACCCGAAAATAATATTGAGCATATCTAAGAAAACCACTTCTAATGTATTCAGCATTAGTGATTATTTAAAAATTAAAATTCGATTCGTTAAATGTGTCATGTTTCAAGGATTTAGAGTGGAGACATGTAGAATGTTGGATGATGCAGAGAACGAACTGGGTGAGCTCGAACGGAAAGGATAAGGAAAGGGTAAAGAAAGTAGGAGCAATAAACAAAGGGAGGAAAGCATTTTTCTGATGAGATTAGATTATCAGAAGCTTAAGTTGATTATAAAAGGACGAATTTGACTTAGTTAACAGTAGGATCTTTACGGAGTGCCATGAAGAAGAGAGTAGTAGACGAAACTTTAATAGAGAGAATAAAATAGATATTTTTAGAATAAAATATCCTGGAAAAGAGAGCCAACTTCTGTGTAGTATTTTTATTACAGGCTTAAAGAGAAAAATTGTGAGGAAATCAAAATGTGTTTATCATTAGAAATAGAAAACATTCACTAGCATATGGAGAGTATGTGAACGCGAATAAGACGAAGAACATGATGTGCAAAAATAAACAGCATAGAACGGAATGCGACTGGAGATTAATACCGGGTTAATAGAGCTGGTGGCGGAGATTTGCTCTCCAGGAAATTTGTCTTTAGCGAGTGGAGAAAGCAGTTTGGGGCATAGCTACACAAAGAATTAGGGACGATTGGAGGATGAGAGTGCAGATGCTAGATGTAATAGGATGGACACTGGTCTGTTTTAAGTTCCAGAATAGTCATTTAAAGGCTCTAAAAAGAGCATACGAGAATGTTAAGTTTGTATGAGTGATTTTTGAGTTCAGTAAAAAAAAACGATTTTCCGGTAACTAAAAAGAGCCTCAAATTGTAAAGAAAAACTAGTAATGAAAAAGGAAAG
Source organism: Druon quercuslanigerum (assembly GCA_010014905.2). Taxonomy (NCBI): domain Eukaryota; kingdom Metazoa; phylum Arthropoda; class Insecta; order Hymenoptera; family Cynipidae; genus Druon; species Druon quercuslanigerum. The sequence goes on from JAAAKG020174588.1 coordinate 51,184, forward strand.
CAAAGGTACATAATCGTGGGCCCGGGAGTTTATCGATAAAAAGAAAAGGAGAAATATAGACTATTCAAAATAAGAGTGATATATAATAAAGAGTGATAATACTGATTTTTTCAATATTGCACATACATCACCATCGGACGTTGATAATACCATTTGTCCTTCGGTTGGCGTTGACTGTACAGCACCACAAATAGTCGCGCGCGCGGCTCGTTTCGTTCACAACTTTAAACGCGCTATGGGCGCGCTTTTGTTCGTTAACGCGCTCAGCGCTCTATTCTGTATTTATCTTACACTTCTGGCTCGATGTATTTTACCCAAATTTGTAGGCAGACCTTTTAAAATTAAAGGTTAAAGAATCGAAAACCGTACTTTGCAGATTGAGAGTTCTCGTTATTAAAGCTCCGTCGGCTTTCACGCAGATATTCTCATCACGTACCTCGATATTGCAAAATAAAGTTCAAAGTGTATTTATCATGATTACCTGTATAGTTGTTCCTCATTTACTATTGAATTGCATTCGTATCCACGCAGAACCAAGTATCGATTTAAATAAATCCGCAATATTCCGTTCTCACATACTACTAATGTCTTCTCATTATGATGTGCCTGTAATGTTTATTGGTAGGAAAATGAAAATAGCAAATAAAAAGATACCGGAATTAATATGTGTTTTCATGTCCAGAGGATCATGTGCAGATTAGGTAATATATTTTTCTTGCGCTTGGCAATCGATAATTTATTTATCTCGCGCTTCGTGGTCGATGACGCATTCAGCTTGTGCTACGGGCACTGTCTTCCTATTTATCCCACATTTGCGCCCAAGTCTTTTAAAATTAAAGGTTAAATATATCGACCACTGTCATTTAGTGATCGTAAATTCTTTTTTGTTAAAGCTCCTTCGGATTTAACAAACACATTCTCATCATGTCCCTCCTGATTCTAATACATCAAATGTATATCATATTTATTTATGTACCTCGTTCTTGGTTAATATGCTTAAGTATTGGAACAGAACTATTTTATTGTCTTATTTTTATCAAAAAAGGACCGTCTGTTATTAATATAACAAAGGACTATTAAAAATTGTACTTTTTATAACCACAGTTTATAACAAAACGTGCAGATATTTTTTGGTTAACCAACTTTGTTTTTTAATTTTGTTCGTCTCTTGTATCGTTTTTTTTTAATCTTAATTTTTTACTTTTAACCTGAAAAGGTTTTATATTTAGAATTGTTGGTCTCAGTCTTTGGCATTGAAACTAACGTTTTTGAGACAGATATACCCTATAGTTGGGATCTCCATTATAAACTTTGGATCCCTATACGGGTATCCAGGATGAATATTAGATCCCTATAAGATCCTCTTGTGTGCTTCTAAAATACAAATGGACGGGCTCGCCAGTAAGTGTACTCGTTAATTATGATGCATGCGCAAACAAAATACTAAACAAATTTATGTTAGAAAGATTTACAATTTAGCGAAAGCTTTTTTAACAAAAATTTAAATATTGCTAAATATCATAAAACTGTTCTCTTTCATCATAAAAAAATGTCAAAATAAATAGGATGTCAAATTTATTAAAGGCGTTTAATCAACAAATCACATGATATGTATTACACTTGTGATATTGCAATTGACTGAATAGATTTTTCGCATTAACATTTGTGTGATTTTAAACTTTTTAAATCGATTTCACGTCGTCAAGTGTTGTCTTTCACACGTGAATCACTTTAAAATTCTTTTTGATTGAAGCACGTCTGTCTATTGGACATTCTACAATTTCTTCTCGTGTCAATCCTTCAACCACGCC
>JAAAKG020174589.1:0-26906 GCA_010014905.2 Druon quercuslanigerum
GAAACCCTGTCAGTAGCAATGCTACCGCCAACATAGCCGTCAAAGTCATGAGAGGAAAGCTCAAGCCCTACCGCCACATCAACGCGAGAACACCTTCGGTAGGGTAATTATTAATATTATTACTATTATTATTTTTATTATTATTATTATTAACTATTATGTACATTACAAAATTCCTTGTGTTTTTTGAATACCTTTGAATACCTTAAATTTTTTGAATTCCTTCAATTATTTAAGTTTCTTGAATTATTAAAATTCCTTAGATTTTGTTAAATTCTTTGGATATTTGAATTTTTCAAATGACTTGAATTATTCCAATTCCTTCAATTTTTCGAATTCCTCAAATTATTCAAATTTCTTTTATTCTTCCAATACTTTAAAATTCCTCGAGTACTTAATTTACCTTAAATTCTTTAAATTACTTTAATTATTTAAATATCTCAAATTATTCGAATTTCTGAAATTCTTGAAATCCCTTGAATTATTTTGATTTCTTGAATGTACTTGCTATTTCGAATTCCTTGAGTTCTTTGAATACCATACATTTTTTGAATAACTTGAGTTATTTTTATTTCTTGAATTATTTTAATTTCTTGCATTCGATGAATTTCTCGAATTATTAAAATTCCCTGAATTATTTGAATTTTCTGAATTTTTGGAATTCTTTGAATTAAAAATTTCTTGAATTATTCGAATTTCTTGTAATTTTTTTATTTTTTTTGTATCGTCCAATTCTACAAGTTACTTGAATTAGTTAAGTTTCTGGAATTATTAAATTTCTCTGAATTTTGGAAATTCCTAAAATTCTTTGAATTTCTTGGAATTCCTAAAGTACTTTGAATCCCTTGAATTCTTCCAATTACTTTAGATATTTAAATTTCCTTAATTATTTAAACTTTTTGAGCTCTTAGAATTCATTAACCAGCATACGGGTTTCATAATAAATTTCGAATAAGTATTTAAGAGCCTTGATAAAAAAACCTGTAATATAAAATCTTTTTTTACATTCTCATCATTTATGTTTTTAAGGGATCTCCACACTATCCGAAAATCAAGTTTTTACTATGGCCTCTGTCTGTCTGTCTGTCCGGCCGTCTGTCCGTAAACACGATAACTCTCGAAAAAATAAACCGATAAAATTGATCTTCCGCACACTTTGTTAGGTCCTAAAAGAAAGGAATAGTTCCAGAAAAGAAAAACCTTTTTTTGAAAGCCCTACAAGATTATCATAACAAATTTTTGTATCTTCTCGGAAAATCGAAAATACAAATTTTGATCACATAATAAAGAATGAAAAATCAAAAGTTCCATGTTGTGTTCAAACTATGCAGAATATAGAAAAAATATGAATTAAAAAAAATTCTGATTCAAAAAAAATCTACAAATTCGTTAATAATCACTTCTTGATTAGACGCGTACTTTTTGTTTAATTCGTGAAAGCTAAAATCGAAAGTAAAAAATACATAAAAAATTTGTGGAAAAACGACACAAGATATACTGAATTATACAAATTTTTGTTTTCAAAAAGGGACAAAATTTTCAAAATTTAGACGACTTCAACTCATTTATTACCTCGGTTTAATAAGCCTCAAAATAGGAATCTTTTGGGCTGTTTTGAAAATTGATGTTTCCATAAAAAACGGCTCGGGGCGAACGCATCATTTTCAGAGATATAAAATAAAGAACTAATTTAAATAAGCTCTAAATACTGAATTTTCTCTGAAATTTTTATTGTTTATCAAACACAAATAATGTACTAAAACTCGTTGAAAATGATAAATTTCTGTTTTTTGCCGCGAAAATTGAACTTTAAAATTTAAAAAACGGTTTCAAAATATTTAGAATTAAATTGAGTCTATAATTCTGCTCTAATATAATATTATCTCATAATTTATAATAAAAAGATAAAACTTCAACGAAATAGTTGAATTTGTAATATCAAAAAGACAAAATAATTAAATTTTTTACAAAATTGTAGAATTTTTAACTAAAATAGGTAAATTGTAAAGATAGAATATAGCAGTGAACTTTGAAAATAAAAATAGCTAAATTTTAATCAAAAATATGATTTTAATGAAATTTAGTTCAATCTTTTAAAAAATTATCAAATTTAGAAACAAACAGTAGAATTTTTAATCAAGAGAGATTAATTCTGGGCAAAAACTAAAAGTTTTTTAAATTCAAGATTGTAAAAAATTCTAAATTAAAAAAATTCTAAAATTTTAAAACTAAAAAACTAAAAACAAAAGCCTTTGCAATTAGAAAAAATTAACCTTTAATCATAAAAGATGAATTTTCGACCGAAATAGAAAATTTTTTAACAAATAGCGGAATTTTCAAGAAAATAATTAATTTTTAAACCAAATAGTACAATTTTTAACCAAAAAATATTTATTCATAACCAGAATTATAATCTAATATTTTTTTAATAAAAACAATTATCTCCTTACCAAGAAAGATGTTCTTCAAAAAGATGATTTTTTAAAAATGTTTAAATTTTTCCGAAAATAATTAAATTTCCATCCGAATAGTAGAATTTTAAACTAACAGGGATTATTTCTAAGCGAAAAATATAAAAGTAGAATTCTCAATGATAAATAATTCAAAATAGAGCCCTTTTTTTAACAAAAATTTAATTTTTAATCCAAAAGGACAAACTTTTTATATAAAAAGACAAATAACCTACAAAAGAGTCAAATCTTCGAATTAAAGAAAATAAGTTTTTAAACAAATAATAAAATTATTATTTATAAATATGCAATTATTATGTGCCGCGCGGGCACACATTTGTGCACATACCTCTTAAAATTAAAGGTCAAGCATCGACAACTGTAATTTTGTGATTGTGAATTCTCTTTAGTTAAAGCTCCTTCTACTTTATCGAAAAAAACGTACGACCGCACGACCTGACGCCTGCATGTCTGCACGACTGCACGCCTGCATGACTACAAATGCAAAAACATTGTTTGTTTATTTTCCATTTTATTTTTTAAAGATTTAAACAAAAAACACGCACTTAAGATCGGTTAGTTCTTGTTTGTATGGATAATTTTTTTAATTCATCTTTTTTCGTATCGTGCATTTTTTTGGCTGGAAAATGAAAATTTGTATTATATTTTGTGGGGTAAAAGTTTGAGTTTTAGCTTTTTTCAAGAAAATTTAAAAAGTTTTTATGATAACCTTATAGGCTTTTTAAAAAGCAGATTTTTTCTTTTCTTTTTTCTTTTTTTTTATATTTTGAAAATTCTATTTCTGTGATCATTTTCTTTTCACCTAAATATGTCGTAAAAATAAATTGTTCGAATTTCCGAGTATTACAAATGGCCCTAAATAGAATTTTTAAATGTCGATAAAAATCATTTTAAACATTTTGAAAATGCTCTAACTTTTTCAATTTTTATCAAAAATAGCTGTCTATCAAACTTTTTTTTCATTTAAGGTCTTCAAATAAATGTGCCAAAGCTTAATCCAATCTGATTAGTTTTTCGAAAATTATCGTGCCTTGATTTTACGTAAAATCAATGACCATTTCAATGAAAAATGTCCATTTCTCTAAATCAATCTCTAAGGGATGTTAAAACAACCCCTAAAAGAATTTGAAACTATTTTAGCCCTAGAATTTTTTTGCCTTTTTAATTTTGATCTGATTTCCGACCAGAATAGTATAATTAAGAAATCTTTCATAATTTTGGTTTTTAGAAACTGTTGTTTTTCTTGCTTGAATTTTTAGGGGATGATAAAATAACATCTAAAATCATTCAAAACACTTTTCCCGTTTGGTTATTATTCCCACGTTTATTTTGAATTAATTTTCGACCACATTATGATAATAAAAAAACTCCTGTATTTTTTGTTTTTGGAAAATTTTCGTGTCATTGTTTGAATCTCTAAGGGCTGTTATATCAACCCTTAAAATAAATTCCACCCTTTCACTGAAATCGATTCAACATAAATAAGAAAAACATATTTCAGCAGTAAAGGTGTTTAAAATTATTTTAAGGGTAGTTTTATCATCCCTTCAAAATTAATTAACTTTTAGGGGTTGTTTTAGTATCCCTTAAAGATTCAAGCAAGAAAATAGAAATTTCTTATGAGCTTCTATCATGGGTAACTGTTTATTCCACTATTAGGATTTGAAATTATTTTAAGGGTCGTTTTAGAATCCTTATAAAATTTAATCAAGGAATTTAAGAAAAATTGTAATTATTTTATTTAAACTGTAGTTTTTTAAGATTTCCTTGATTTTTTTTTCATTTTGATTAAAATAATATTTTAAATTACAAAATTTCTGTGGTTACATGGCGAGCAGAAAATAGATTATTTGAAATGTCATTGAAGGAAGGTAAGATTGATCAGCTGTGTAAATAATTTTTGTTTTTTTTCCATTTCGAATCCCGAAACTTCAGAAAAGTTTTGTTGGAGGAGATGAAGAAATATTATCCAGCATTAGCTGACTAAGCATACGAATACATTCCTGAGTTTTACAATTTTGCCTTTAAATTGTTTAAATAAAGCAGAAAATGTTACATAATCTTCTCTAATTAAATATTTGTATGCATCACTTTCCTAATTTTTATAATTTTCTTACAATTAATATTGATATTTAAGGCCATGCTTAAATTATTAAATTTTAACAAAACAATTTATAGCTTTCCTCTATCAATTTAAAAAAAACTGATTTTAAAAAATGATCCGAGAAAAAAAGCAAAATTTTAAAAACTCAGAAAATGTTTGCGGTTTTTCTGAAATTTTTGAAAATTGATTTTCTCGGAAGGCCAACTTAACATTATTTTGTGTAGATTGTCGATAATGTGGAATGAATTTTCTCCAATTTTGGCTTTAGGCAAAGGATTTTTTCCCATTGAAAAACATTTTTTTTAAAGAAAAAATCAAATTTGACGATTTTTCGAAAAATATCGAAGAGAGAAATAAGTATAAAGGGGAAAAGCTGTTTAAAAATAACTTTCATTTTAAAAAAATCTTTCACTTTTTCAATAATTGGAACCACATCAATTGATATATCCACAATTAATTTTGAACTTTTTATTGGTGTTTTTTTACAAGTATATAAAAAAAATGAAAAACAATACAAATTTCAAAAATAATTGCACTAGATTTTGTAAAGGATATTTATTTATTTTTTTGGTAGGTTCTGAAAAAAATTATCAATTTTAATTATTTTTTTTTGAAAAATGTTTTTTTTCAACAGAAAAAAATTTTGAAATGTATATTTGGAAAAAAGCTGCATCATTATGGAACTTTAATGTTATCTTTAACAGCTCAGCCAAACTAAGTAAAAACTAATATCAATTTCCAACATCAAATCTTTTTCATTAAAAAAAATTTGTTTTCGGATGATTTAAAAAATAGAATTTTGCAGCTTTTTAGGGTGAATTTAAAAATAATCAATTTTTTTAAGATTTATAATTATAAGTTGACAATTCGAATAATTTTGTAAAATTTTTTGTTTGTTTTGAAAATTCAAGTTTTGAGAAACCTGATATTTTAATTTTAAAAATAATCTTTTCTGTTTAAAAGCTAATGTATTTTGTTCAAAATTCGTCCTTTTTTGTAAAAAAATAATTCTTCTTTATTCAAAAAGTTATCATTTTTAGTTATAAATCAAAGTTTTCGGTTGAAAATTAATTTTTTTAAAGGATTCGACTACTTCGTTCAAAATTTTTATTTATTGCTAAAATGTAACAGTTTTTTAATATAATATTTTGTTTGAAAAATTAATTATTTTTTAAAGTTAAAAAAACTTTCTAGAAATTAAATTTTTTTCAAATATCATTATTTTCAGTTAACAGATTGGATTAGCCTTGAAAAAATATTTTAGTTTTAAAAATGGAGTCGAAGATTGTTGGCCAGCCATTTTGGATAAAAATTCGAAAAATTCGGGTATTTAAAAAAATTTTGAGATCACTTTTTTAAAGAAAAGTTGAATAGAAAAAAACCTTGGTTTTTGAAAAATATTTAAAAATATCTAAAAATTTTTTAATAATTAATTTTTCTGTTTTTAGTGGAATTTTTTGTTATTTTATCTAAAAATACACATCCTAGTGTCAAGTGGTTCTATGCCTTTTCCAAAAATTTCATTAAAAAAATTAGTCTTTCTTTTTTGATTAGAAGAAAATCTTCTCATCCAAAATTATAGAATTCTCAAGCCAAAAATAAAATTTTTGCACAAAACAGTTATATTTTCCACTGAAAAAAATGAATTTCCAAAAAAAGTTAATTTACAACCAAAGAGTGGAATTTTCAAGTAAAATGATGAATTTTTTACAACTTAGTACACATTTTAACGGAGTTAATTAATTTTCAACCAAACAGTTACATTTTTCCAAAAAAAAAAATACAATTTATAATTAAAAACATAAGTTTGAGAATCAAAAAGACGCATCTTTAAAAAAAATAGTTAAAATATTAATCAAAAAAGGTTTTTAAAGTAAATACCATATTTAAACAAAAAATAATTTTAATTGTTTGAATACTTTACTCAATTTTTTAATTAATTTTAATTAAGATGAATTCTAAATCAAATTTCAAAATCAAACAGTTGAATCTTTAAGTAAATCTATAATATTAATCTTATTAATATTTATGTTATTTATTATTGATGTATAATATTTAATTTTAAACTATGTTTACTAATTTTATTGAGAAATTAAATTTATGAGTTACTAATAAATTACTTAACTAAGCACTCGACATAATATTAGATTAGAATTGAAGGTCAAATGAAACTGCTTTCAATAACAACTTTTTTAGAATAAATAATTGATTGTACGAAAAGCGTGGGACTTTTAAACAAAATTGTTCATGGCACGAATTTTATTTTAAAATAAAGAAAAATAAATTCCTTATGATTTATCACAATAAATTCTTGCTTTTTCATGTATTCAATAATTTAAAGTAAATTTTACTATTTCATTTTGAAAAATTCCATTGCATTTTCCTGTTTCCGATATTGTTTTTTTGTCCTACAAAAGGACAAAAGGATGTCCTTAAGGATATACCCCAAAATTAAATGTCAAAATGGCCCCGGATTCGGATTTAGCGACTTCAAAAATGTCTTAAAGTAGTGCTTTACGTCGATTTATTGTTTTTTTTTCATGTTGACCTTGACTTGACTTTGATCCTGATCTGATGGAGTTCAAAGTACGCTGGATTCAAATTTAGCGAATCCAAAAACGTGTCAGACCAGAGATTTTATCCGATCCAATGCTTTTATCCAATTTGAGCTTCAGTTGACCTTGACCCTGATCTCATAGTGGCAAACTGACCCCGGGTACGGAATCAGCGACCCCAAGAATATCTGAGAATAGAGTTTTTCTGCGATCCCATGATTTTCTTTACTTTGGCCTTCAGTTGACCTTGACCCTGATCTCATAGGGGCAAACGGACCCCATATGCGAATTCAGCGACCCCATGAACGTCTGGGAAGAGAGGTTTTCTTTCATCTAATGGTTCCCTCCGATGTAATAGTTTTTTCCAGTACTATGGTTTTCTTTATTTTGACCTTCAATTGACCTTGATCCTGACATTACGGGGCAAGCTGACCCCGGATTCGGTTTCGGCGTCCTCAAAAACGTATAAGTATGGTGGTTTAGTTCGGGTTGCAAATTTTTTTGTGTCGGGCTGTGTTCTTTACCTGAAAGGCTAAGTGATTTGATAATTATATGTGCCTAGAAGGGGCAGCTACCTGGCAACTGTAATATTAGGTGCGCAACAAGGTTCGCAGTGTTTGTCAATAGATGGCCTCAGCAGTAACTGCCGGTCGATTTTGACAAATTCAAAACTTAATGAAGAAAGCTTAGACATGTGGTAAACAAATTTTTTTGACACATTAGTGATCTTGTTTTGGCGTGATATACTTGTGGTTGTTTCAAAATGTCTGCTTTTGTGCCAAATAATCTTAATTTGCCGAAAGTGTTGATTTTCTTTTCTCATTCGAAGAAAAAGGCCGCTGAAGCGCATCGATAGGTCTAAAAAGTTCCGTCGCTTCAAAGATGGTGACTTCGACGTTGACGACCGTTCTCGTGAAAAAGACCAAAAACCTTCGAAGACGCTGAATTGGAGACATTGCTCGATGAGGATTCGTGCTAAACGCAAGAAGAGCTTGCTCCAGCATTAGCTATTTCCAAGTGATTGCATGAGTTGGGAATTATTCAAAAACAAGAAACTTGGGTTTCTTACGATTTGTGTCATTTTGTGCCATTTAAGCGTCGGGTTGTCACCTGTGAACAACTGCTTCAGCAGCAAACAGGAGGGGGTTTCTTCGTCGTATTGTGACGGGTGATAAAAATTGGATTCATTACAGCAACTTAGCAAACTTAGTTCAGGACGTTTTGAATATGTCAAAATCGATCAGCACTTACTGTGGGAGCCATCTATTGGCAAAGAGCGGGAACTTAGTTGCGCAGCTAATAATTCACTAGGTGTCAGGTTACTAAGCAGTGTAGCCAAAATACATTCAAATATCTAGAAGTTCAATGTGGATTTATCCCAAGTAGATCATGTGCGGATCAGTTGTTTAGGTTGAGACAGGTCAAAGAAAAAATTTCGATAGTAAACGAAAATGTTTTCTGTAGCAAGTCCTAAAAAAGTATGGAGTCAATGAGTGGCTCCTAAAACCAATACCCGAGGTATAATTCTAATATGAATTCGGTCAAAGATTGACCCTTGAACTCCTCTAGTTTGCTTTTTTTGACAGTTAAATTCTGAGAATGAAATAATACAAGTTTTGTTTTTTTAACTGTCAAGAGTTTAACTGAATCTAAAAATCCGTAATGGCATCTTCTGTTATTGTGCTCCAGTTACCAACATCTTTTTTGGTCGAAAATACAACCTTTTTGTGAAGGTTCTTCTATTTGTGCAGAAAGTTCGTCCTTTTTGATTAGAAATTCATCTTTTAGCAGAATGAAAGTCATTTGGTAACCCTAGACAATAATGGGCCCATATGCAGAGCTTTACTTGGTGGATGCGATTAGAGTTAGAAGTATTGGATCTTACGAGGTTATTATCAGTAAGTTTGCGTAGTTTTTGTAATTTAGGATACACGTCAACCTTATAACTCTTTGTGCAACTCCCGATAAGGAATTTTTTTAAATGGTATAACAATGTGCCTTATCGATATGGCAGTACATTTGTTTGTGTGCGTGTGTAAGACTGGGACGCGAATGGGTTCTAGAGCCCGATCTCTGTGAATCATTTTGAAGAGTATTCTTCCGGAAATAAAATTACATAGAAAGTAAAAGAGAAAAGTGTGATGAAGAGAATGGAAACTTGGCGATAATCCCGACAGGCATGCTGATCAGTGAAAGTACTCAATGCTCCTTGACGCAGGCTTTAGACCAGACATCAAATCTGTTAAAAGTTTTAAAAGCATCCAAAAAAATGTTAACAACATTCAGAGCAATCGCTTAACAAACAGTTGAATCTGTTTTAGAGTTTAGAAATAAATAATTCAGAAGACACTGGAAATGAACAAAACAATACTACTCTTTCCGAAACAATAGAAGTAATATAGATGCTCAGCATTCATATATAGTTATTAGTACCAAATGATTTAAATAGAACCATAACTGATAATTCGGAAGCTAACAATGTGGTGAAAGAATATTCTGACAAATTAAAGAGCTCTCTAGAAATTATTCAAACCTTGAAAGAGTCTACGGAAATGTTACACATTCTTTGGTGAGGACACAGGTCTGTGAGTTAAAAATAAAAAACCTAGAGCAGCCGTTTTTAATTTTTTCTAAAGATTTGATTTCATAATTAGAGTAAATTAAAATTGTGATGGAGTTCTGCTCTTAACGGAAGAATAGAGGAGATCATTTTGTTATCAAGCATTTTCTCGGATTTTACCAGAATTCCATTCTGCAGGTTTGATTAGAAATCATACATGGTCGGGAAAAATGAACTTCTGATGCCGGAAATAAAGAAGAAGGCAAAGAAACTTTAGCACCTCAAACTTTCAACTTGCAAACAAGGCCTGATGGCAATACTTGAGGTGCAACAAACATAACAATAGATCAGCCTTGTGCGCCATGAGGAAGTTTACCCACGGTTCTCTTGCTATTGTCAACGACAGTTTTCAGAAAGAAACAAGTGGATTTAGAGGTAGAGCATTTCGCCTGCTAAAAACTATTTTTTGCCTTCGTCTCAATTTACTGATTAATCTGGGAAAGTAAAATAGTATTAAGATTTGATTTTCCCATGTATGTTATTAGTAAATAATCAACAATTGGTGAAACGGCTCTATGGGCTGCCTCGTAACGCTTTCTGTTACCGTACCCGATCGCAAAATTTCAAGTCAAAAACAGAAACGTGCTTTAACTTGAAAAATGATGTCAGTTTCATTTTCGTCAAATTTATTTACTTTTTCTTGTTAAGCTTCAGTTTTTGACACGGGCCGATAACTCTCTACCTTTCGCATTGAGGGTACCTCATGAGGATAGATTGTCGGGGAAATAAGTTGTGTCGTTTCAACACCGCCTAACCGTAGAGCAGAGTCCAACGCATCAATCAGCAAGGTACCGGCACGTAAGCGGCACGTAACCGGCACGTAACTTTTTTGTCTCTTTGGTGTGAGTCGGATTTAAAGAAAGGCTAGTAATTAGCCGAACTTCCTAACCCTAGTTAGGATGTTGTGATTTTTCTGAAATTCCGCTGTTGGCAGAAGGGGCGGAAGTCTAGGCCGGTTCAAAAAAAGAGCAGCTAATCAAGAGGTCCGACTGGGTGAGGAACGTTTAGCGGCTCAATACAAATTTTTTCGCCAAGTATTAAAGACTAAAAATCTCCAGAGCCCGCTAATTCTCGACCACTCGTTGTAATTATACGCCAGCAACCTAATGATCATTAACTAGAAGAGTTAGTCTACGTCATTAATTTGCTGAATGTGGATGACTTACATTTGTCTTTAAACGTGACTTTGACACACTTCCACTTGAGTGGTTTTTAAAGAAGTTTCTTCAAAATTTTAACCCCTCTTCCTCCTAGAACAAGCGATAGTGAAAAACCCAAAACTATAAAAATCGGGAGAAAGTAAAGCAAAAATGTTGCAGCAATAAATTAGATGATGTAAACAATAAAATTGAAGAAATTTAAATGAGATGAAAATCAAATTTAAAATTCTGTTCAACGTCGTAGGGGTGAGAGGATGGTGGTAGAAAGGGAAAAGTATTTTAAAACGAATGGATTGCAGATAGGTGAAGTGAGAAGGATACATCAGGAAGAAAGTAAGGTGTATGAATTGTTTAACAGGTATAGCATGGAAAGAGAGAAGGAAGCAGGGGAGGAGAGAATAAGCGAGTTAAGGTTTAAAGGGAACTATGTGTGGATTATGCCATGGGAGAGAGTGCAATATTTGTGTGAGAAAGGAGAGCAAGGAAGTCAGCAACTTATAGCTAGAATAAGATGCGGATGTATGAAAAGTTATAATAGGTTCTGGCTTTCTGGAGAGAAGAGGATGTGTGAATTGTGCGGGAAGGGAGATGCAAAAGTGGAACACTGGTTGGAGGAGTGTGAAGAGGTGGAAAGGAATGGGATAAACATGTAGGTATTGTTGCATGAAAGGATGGACAAAAGAGCAGTTGCATGTGTGAAGGGGGTGTTGGGTAAGATGGAGAAGAAGAGAAGGAAGGAGGAAGAGGAATGGAGAAGGAAAGAATGTACATAGGAGAGGAAGTAGATTTAAGAACATTGTACATATTGTAAATGGGATAAATAAATAGAAGATAAGGATTAAAGATTAGCTGTGGAGGCAGAGGCTGGCAAGGCGAGGCGAAGCGGTCGGCTTGTTTGGTGTCTTAGTTTTTTTTTTTAATTGAGTGGGTTGAATGTGCTGCTTTCTTTTATTCTGATTGGATTGGTTGTCTTGCACACGCTCATTCAGATCAGATGTGTTCGTTATATTCGTTCCGTTACGTTTTGTTGATTCCCTTCATTTGATTTTGTTTTTTAAGTCGTATCTATTTATTTTGGACATATGTTAGTTATGTTGTTTACGTTAATTTGGGTTAGTGCTGTTGGTTGCGTTCGTTTCAGTCGATCTTTTTGTGCTGCTATCATTTTCTTTCATTGGTTTAGATGTGGTAATCAAAACTCTTAATTAAACACAAACGAACGTAACCAACAACACTAACCTAAACAAACTAAAGCGACCCGAAACGAACGTAACCAGCATTCTTAAAAGAAACAAACGTAAGCAACACAACTAATACAACCCGAATGAACGTTAGCAACATAACTAAGATAGAAAATGAAACCCAGACGAAAGTTTTCATCAGAACGAACCTAAGTAAAAAGAACCTTCACTAAACAACCCAAGCTAACCGATCGTTTGTCTTTGTTATATATTTCGTTTAGAAACGCAATTCCTGAATATTAAGCTATTACTATACTGAATATACTATTAGACTTTTTATAGGTTTAAACAAAAGTTATTAAAAGAACCGTTTCAATATTTGCAGATTATGTGTACATTAGTACATAGATACACAATTAATAAATGAATATTAATTTAAATTATTTAATGTTGGCCAAGTACACTTCAAAGGAGATTAAATATTGATTTCATAAAGAGTTTAGATACGGCGATATATTTTCAACGAAGGTCATGCTAACAAATTATCAATCATCGGAAATAATTCAAATAGTTTTATACAATTGTTTGATGTTACTGGGTGTTTGATAATTGCTTTCTAAAACACATTTGGCCAAAGAAAAAGATCTTATTGTTAAATTTTCTAATAAGTATTATGAATCTAATTTAAATTATTTTTTCACTGCAATGGCGTGGTGTAATTTCTCGGCTGCTTTATTTCTGTGCTCTCGCAAAAATAGAGAATATGTCTTTAGGAGTTCCTGGTGTATCAAAAATCCTCAGGTGCCATAGAACACTACTTCGTATCAAATCAAGCTAAATAAATTTTCCGAACAATTCTGAACATTGCCGAGCGATACTCCCTGACAAGCGCACATTTTTTTGATTGAATGAACCTTCCTTCACCTGAACCTTTTCCTGAACCTCGGATGGCTAGTTATAGGAAATCTTTAACAAATTGTTTGTGCTAAATGGGTGGGTTCCAACTCCCACTAAACTCAACTACTTGTTGGTACCAAGCCCGTCTCACCTGGCTTGCCCGGATACATTACCAAGACCAGCACAATCTCATGCTCTACCTTGTGAATTACTAACGGCTGATGGCACTTAAAAAAACTCTAGCAAGGAAGAAGATCATTCCAGTACGCACTATGCCCACCCAGAAGACGACAGGAACTTTAAAAAGAGGATCACAAAATCCAGTGGCCCTGCAACTACCTCCTCGGTTCAGGCAAGACTACTTTTGAAGAAGCTGTCTCAGATTCTGCATAAATAAGCAACGGCTTCTATGAAAAATCATCTGCCGGCAGACTATATCATCTTATGGGATTAGTGGTCTCTAGCGCGAGTTAGACCTTGGAGATTACTTAGCGAGCGACCAATTCCGTTAGTCGGCTTCTCGAGCTGTTTGATGAATTGCTCCATCATGGGTTTAACACCATCGATGGACAGCGAAGCGCAAACCGCGAAAACACCGGACTGAGAGTGGGTACTATTAGAAGCAACCACCAAGAACAAGTAATTTGAAGATCTGGTTACTTCTATTACTTTATGGGCAAACTCTGCTAACCCTTGCAGGTCACTTGGGATAGAAATAACCAGTCTGGCTTTAGTTTGAGCAACAAGTTGCTGAAGCTGAATTGAACTCAGCTCATGTCCCGAAGTTTCTTTAAAAGAAGATATGGTTTATCTCCCGAGAACACTTCTCCCTTTAACAGCTGTCCTAATTTCTTTTTGGACTATGCAGAAAAACTTAATAATAATCTCGGTTGGATTGCGCCATAAAGATTGTTAGGACGCGATTCTATGGTAATGATATCTTTGACATATATGTTAGGAGATTCGCGTTTAGACTCGCGATAAGCTATTCGGGCTGGGACACTTTTTTTAGAACTAACGCTGAATTGACTTTAATTTATTTTATAGAAAGTTTGTTGAGAGACTTGCCGGAAACGAGGTATTTTCAACAAAACAAAACTTTTCCCTTTTTTGTCAAAAATGCCCAAAAAAATAGAATTTTTGAAACCTTGCAATTCCCAAACTAATAGGGATTAAAAACTTTTTCTTTTTCACATGTACGCAGATTTTTATATACTCTATTTCATCCTCTGGCATCATTAACGCAAATAATACCAGGAACGATTTATTTGGAAAAAAACTACACTCCACTTTTTTGCCCCCAAAAATAGGCAAAAATGGTCAAATTAGAGGAGTCATATCTTATGACCAATTAGAGCTAGAACTTTGTTCTTTTTTTATTATTACAGAAAATTAGGTCTACTTTCACTTATCTTTTAAACACTTTTCTGCTAAGTAATTAGGTTGACAGGTACATAGTGGGTTTTGAAACTTAGCGATTTTTTGCTGAAAATCGAAAAGAGTGGGGACTCTTCAATGTACCATAACTCGGAAACTATTTAGGATAGCGGATTATTTATTTTACAAAATTTTCTCATAATTTTGTTCTCTTTCTTTCTTCTGTTAAACAGTTTGCTCTAGAATGCAATGGAAATCATCCATCCATGCAAACGTGATTTTCAGAAATGTTTTTTAAAACAATCGTATCGTGATTAAATTTTTTTTGTTCTGCGGATAGTTACTTCAGTTTATAGCGTATAAATTAAAATTGTATTTTTATTCTTTTTCGCTTGAAAAATTGAATCTATAAAATCTCTACCTGATTTTTGACACTTTTTAGTTTAGAATCTTATGAGTAATTGTAAACTCTTGTGCGGCTATTTAGGCCATAATAAAGGAAAACTGAGCTTCTAGAAAAACTTAAATTTTTCATAAAGCACGTAAAGTTTAAACTAAATTATTACGGTATGTTATATAAGTGGAGGAGTTGATGAATTAAAAAAGACACGATACGTAATTTGAACCGGTACTTTTTTATTCATTTATTATTATTTCTTAAATTTGTTACTATTACATCTTATACTATCACTTAAATTTCTATCAGTACTATTAATAATATTAGATAAATTACAACAAAAATTAACATAATTATTAATAAAGTAACATCAAATTTTCATTATATTTTTTCTAAAAGGTGCTACAGTAATGATTAGATTGCGATGACAAAGTACATTTTACGATACAATGTTTTCTCATTTCATTTGATTCTGATTCGCAGACCTTTCTGTATAATTCAAGATTTGAAAAATTTTAAGACTTTTAGGAAAATTCAAAGAATTTTGATGGGTCTTCTAGAAATTTTTTAGATTTTTCAAGGTCTTAATATTTTATCATTTTTGAAATTATTTTCAAAGATATTACACGCTTAGAGATGTTGCACGCGATTTAAAAAATTTCAAAGAATTCTAAATAATATAATGTGAATTCATTTTTTAATCAAGAATTTTTTCCAATTTTTCAAACAAAATATATCCAAATACTTAAGTCTTACAAAATATAAATGAGTAAGTAATTTGTTTATACTTTCAGTATTTAAAATTCAACAATAATTTCTTTTGTGATACGATTATGAAACTGTTTAACACCAAGCAATAACATAAAATATCACTTGAAAAATTTTTAAGTTTAAAATATAGAAATTTAAAATCCCAAGGAATTCAACTTGCGTAATTTGATTTAGAATTTAGTTTTAATTGCTTTTACTGAAGAAATCTCAGCTTTAACAGTTCAAATTGTTTAATTTCAATAAAAATAAGAGAATTTACTTTACTGAACTGTTCTTTACTGTACTTTACTGTAATTTAATATACTCTACTGTACTATACTCTACTGCACTTTACCTACTGCACTTTACATACTGTACTTTACTGTACTTTACTGTACTTAACTTTACTTACTGTGCTTTAATGTACTTTGCTATACTTTATTGTACTGAACTGCACTGTACTGCACTGTACATTATTGTGTTTTACTACACTGTACTTTACTTTACAACAATGTACTTTACTTTAATGTATTGTACAGTTCTTTACCGTACTCCAATGCAATGTACTGTGCTGTAAATCACTGTACTGTACTGTACGATAATGTGCTTTACTTTATTGTACTGTACGATACAGTACGTTACTATACTTTGCTGTACATTACTCTGCTGTGATTTTATTGTATTGTACTTCACTGTATTTCACATTACTGCATTTTGACTTTACTGCGCTATACTTTACTGTGATGTACTTAACAACAACTGAAGTGTGTTGTACTGTACTGGACTTTACTGTACTATAATTTAATGCACTATACTTTAATGTAGTGTATTACACTCTACTTCACTGTACTTTACTTCCTCCACTCTACTGCACTGTGTTTTACTCTACTGTGATTTACTCTACTGTACTGTACTTTTACGTATGCGCTCTACTGTACTGTGTTTTACTCTATAGTGATTTACTCTTATGCACTGTAATGTCCTGAACTTAACTATCGTGTGCGTTACTGTAATCTACTGGACTGTACTTTATTGTACTGTGCTTTATTGTACTGTAATTTATTGCACTATACTTTACTGCCTGTAATTTACTGTACTTTGTTTTACTGTACTGTGCTTCACTTTACTGCACTTTACTTCACTGTACGTAAATGTATTGTACTTTACTGTACTGTACTATAATAAACTCTAATACGCTGTACTCAAATTCACTGCACTTTACTGTACTGTATTTTACTGTAATTTACTTTACGGAACTGTACGTCACTGTAATTTACAGTACTCTACTGCACTATGCTCTGATTATCAAACATTATTATGAAGGAGGATTATGAGGCCGGTTTCGAGGATTTCGAGGAAATCTGATCGGCTTTGGTGTCCCGAGCTGAGGTGCTCGATCGTTTCTGAAATGCATCGTATGGGTCGTCGGTTCACCTTCAATTTCATGCGGTCCGGCACGGTAGTTTATGTGTAGCGTAGCAAGTCTTTCATGATCTGTAGCTACATTAAGCGTACTAGCAGACCCTTGTCGCGGGGCTTCAATCACATTTCGAGCCCTTCGAGTGGCCGAGAAAGCTTCCATTACTCTTCTTGCTGAAATTCTAGCAGTGTCCACGAGCTCGGGTGCACGCCTCGTTAACCGCACCCAAATAGTTATTACCTCTACCCATCGGATGGGAATAAGGTTTTCAGGAACGTAGTCGGGATAACGGAATATAGTAATGTGTATTCCTTGCCGGGTCATTGGTACAATACGTCTATCAGGAGTCTCTATTCCAATCATGTTTCTGTCATAATATATTGGCTCTCCATCTGGAATAAAGAGGTCTCGTATCCAGGTCATAAGTTGATTGCAAACTATTCTCGATGTGTTCTCCTCTGGAAAAAGAGAATACTAATGTGAGCAGGTTAATGATTAAGTGAGGGAAACATTAACAAAAGTAAGTTCTACTTCTGGGTGTACAATGGAACCTGGAATAAGAAACCTTGGATTTATGATATTCCTAGAACTAATGGCCTCTAAAGTGTCGCCATGAGAGGAGCCGCGGGGCTGAAAGAGAGGATCTGCAAAAAATTTAACAAAAATCGCTTATGCGCCCATGCCTGTTTACGTTTGGATTTCTCCGATTTAGGATCAAGGTCTATGCAAGCCATGCCCGGACTCGTTCTTCATTCTAAGTTCCAGGGTCTATAATAAAGGATTAATGTCGAGCAGAGAATTTTGGTTGTACAGTAGGGTGGTACAAAAATGCATGCGATTTGTTTTTAAATTTGCATGCATGTTGCTCTGAAATTGGTTAAAATGTACACAAAATAGGTAGATTCTGAAAAAAAAATTATATTTAAAAATTCTGGAAGGAAGCACTATAAAGCTCAGAACGTTTTGCTCATTAGCAAAAATGATTTTTTGTAAATTTTTTTCAGAATCGTTAATATTAGGTAAATTGACTTGAAGCTTAACATTTCTCTTCGCAATTATCGACAGTTTAACCTGCATTTAATGTGAATTTTGGGACTGAACGCGATATTATATCCAGAGGCTCTGAACTATTTTATCTCTCAATTTTTTTTGCTCTCTGTTGTTTCTCTTTATCTGTTCTCTGACACCTGAGTGAGCTCCGCTCATCCTTCCGCAGCTCCTCTCAAAAATCTCCGCCCCGCATCATCAATTCTCGGAAGTACTTAATCCAGAAACTCTAAATCTAAATTCAAATCAATTAAGATTTTTGTCCAATTTTTTTGATTACTTCAGGTTGCATAGGAGAATTTTTTATTTA
This sequence comes from Druon quercuslanigerum, assembly GCA_010014905.2. Taxonomy (NCBI): domain Eukaryota; kingdom Metazoa; phylum Arthropoda; class Insecta; order Hymenoptera; family Cynipidae; genus Druon; species Druon quercuslanigerum. The sequence continues at coordinate 18,290 of JAAAKG020174589.1, forward strand.
TTCGTTGTGGTCTAAATTTGATCGTTAGATTCTTGTTCTTTCGGGTGTTGGCATCAATTTGATTATTGGACGTTAAATAGAATTTTTAATTTAGATTTTAATCTAATTTAAATTTCTTTAATATTTATTCAAATATCACTCTAATGAGTCAGTTTTATAGGGTCCTGAAAAAACTGAAGTTAACAAACCATTTTTTAAAAACTCTATTTAGTTAGTATCTTAGTTGTTAGCTTTGAATGATGCAAAAAGTTGCGCTTTTTTTCTGACGCTTTCCACTTTTGGTCAACTTTTTACTTCAGTTCACAAACAAGTGATGTTCAGGTAATAAAATAAACATTGTATTTATTTAGGTGTCTACTTTTCATCATGTTGAAATAAAACTCTTACAATTAAAAATTAATCTACTTGTAATCTTAATAAAATTACTAATTACCTGCAGGTCCTTGGGCTGGTACGATTGCACGTTCATTTCGCTGATCATCGTCATTGTCCGATCGTGATATTGATGCTGTAAAAGTACAAGAAAAATGTATTAAGTTTATTAAATCATCAACTTTTTCTTATTGGCTATTACAGCTGGAAGAACATTAGTGCAACTTCCGAAACAAATATCACACTCAGAACTTAAGGAAGCCATAGCTGGCCTAGATGACAATAAAAAAAATATCTTACAGACTATTCCCACCTGCAGAAGGCTCATTGTTTGAAAAAAACTGGTTTAGAATGGTGAAAATATTTACAGTTGAGCAAGAAAAATATAGTAGTTGACCAATCGCATATTGTAATAGCTAACCTAACCAACTATCAAATCATTGTCAAACTAAGAAACTGGTAGCATAGTACAAAAAATCAAACGAATGTCAAAACAAGTACATCAAGGTGAAGTAAATAGTATAAAACCCAAATAAGGGTCGAGGAAAAGGTCGTTGAAATGCATAAATCAGACCCTAAAACGAATAGATTAAAAATGTGTTGACACAAAGGAAGCTAGAGAGATAGCGAGCACAGAAAACTGCGGTGAGAAAAAGTTTATAAGGACTGCATGATAAACATTGTTCGTGGCGTGAAAAACGCCTGAAACGAAAGACCTTGGATACTAAGAAGCACGAGTGAAGAGCTGTACATCATCACTTTTTGAAGCTCCTCGCCTGCGGTGCTCGCTATAGAAATTGATTAGCGGCCTGGGTCAAAGCAATGTTGCATAAAGAACGTGTTTTTAAAGTCACCATGCTGATGTGTCACGCTTACTCCAAAAGGGATTTGGCGTGATGAATTGATAATAGTAATAATGATCATCATCATCATCGATATACTACAAGAAGGTAGTAAGAACGAAACTATCCGGCAGATGAAAGAAGGTTATATGGTGAACTGTGTGCAAAGGAAAATACCTAGACTGTTATTTAGACGCAGCGCGGTTCAAACTAGAGAAATCAAGAACAAGGAATAACCCTAAAATGAAGCTGACTCACATGACAGATTTAGATGTTTCATCGGCTTTAAAAGGGTAAGCAACTAGAAAGTAACTTCTGTTACAATTACCGAACTCGTTGACAAGGCTTTTTCAGAAGGTCATCGAACATCCAGATCCGGCGACAGGCTTTATGCTTAAAGGTTCTAAGTGTATATTGCCTGAAGAAAAATGCTGCAAATTGATTTCTATTACAACCGAAGTCAGTTTTTGCAATGGTTAATAAAAGCCTTATAGGTATCATTGCTGATAATGTATATTCTTACTTCGACAAGTATGACATTCTAACAGAAAAACAAAGAGGATGTTGTGAAAACTGGCAAGGCAGTAAAGATCTAGTCAGTATAGACGCTGTTTCAATTAAGCAGGGTTATACCCATTAATGAAACTTCACGTAGAACTCTTAGTCTACCTAACTGGAGCTTGCAGGCAACCTATACAACCCGGATCCATACGTGTAGCGAGCTAATGCATTAAGTAAAGACAATATAGAGGAATGTAAAAATTGCATCAATTTCTCCTGTTGTGATTTTGGCTTCAGACAATGTGCATGCCAAGTGAACTTAAAATCTTAAACATTGAAGAGTCAAAAGGGTAGTGGTAGAAGCTCGGCAGGCGGTTTTTTAACACCTGTCCCATTGTGAGAAATTTTCAAGACAGAAAGGATACGAATAAAAATCTATGGAGTGGCAGATGGTAGCTATAACGTCCACATCTCATCAAGTACCTGATGAAGCTAAATTTCAAGGTCAAATTGAAGGTCATCACTAGATTACTTTGAAGGTGTAGTTAAAGGTCAGATTAAAGGTTACTATTCGTTTTCTTGGAATCGCAGAAAAGCGAAATTCGTATTTTTACATAAATAATTATGATGTTAACAGAGAATAATTATTTTAGAGCCTATTGGCTTCGACACATTCTATCTATAAGCCTGCACATTTTAAATGTGTAAAATTGTACACCTTGACATAAAGGTTAAAACTTGTGTTCAAGCAGTGAATACTTGTGGGTCGCAATAGAAGTAAAGAGCATCTATTTCTCGAGATAGCTATGCTGCTAGTGGAGAATTATGGTTGTAGATCGTAATGATTTCGATTTATACAGTCCTAAAATGTTGTAAAAATACGAAAAATCCCTTCGGGCCACATACAAATTATATACCTAACTGCTATATACATTTCCAAAATTGTCTACAATGAGGGTAAAAACTTGCTTATAGTTTTGAAATTGTCAAAAATATATTTTAGTTTTAGCCCCTTTAATAACTCGCATAAAGAGAAATTCAATGTTGAAAATGGTAACTTAAGATAACAACAAATTTTAAAAAATGAAACCAAATCAAAGCTAAGAGAAATCATTTAAGTGTGACTACTCACTTCGTTGACTGCTGGATTCTATTCTCAGGATTTCTGCCAAACGATTTCGTGGCCCACGACGACTGCGTGTCCCTCCTGGTGTGCTTGATTCTACTAAAGGGCATAACAAAGGTATGAAGTTTAGTTTCAGTTTTTTATATTGACTTGCATAGATATCCTTAACTATTCACTCTTATTGGTTCACTCTAAAACTCTTGGTTGAGCTGATTATGTCAATCACTGATTGCTTTATAATTTCTTCAGGTTCCATAAAATGGGTCGCAAGAGTTTTGTCTGAGCATAGCATCTGAACGAATGTCCTTATGTCTTTCTTAGTAAGCAAAAGATTTCCCTGACTCTAATTATCGTGTACCTATAGCCCAGGACAGTTAAAAATTATTCTAATAATGATTTTAATAAAATACAGACCAATATCAGAACTGCGGTCGCCTGTTAACCGAAGCGGTCCCATAAGTGGCAGTGAGAGATCAAAGTTTTCCTGTGCTTGCGAGCTTGATTCTGTAACAGGACAAGACATGTTTAGTTTAAACTTTTCATATTGACTTTCACTAAAGAAGCGAAGTATAATTTTCACCCTATCAAAAAGTCTTCCTCTGGCAAGCCTTTTTAAAGACTCTCTTCCCCTGTACAATATTGAGATTGAGAGACTGTGGCATCAACGACCAATTCTCCACGGGGATTTTTTACCCAATGAAATAATAAGACCAAGAGATAGAGGTGTCAAAAAAAAGCCTTCCCAGGATCTGCTCCCCAGTTTAATATTAAGTTAAGGACTTTTTAACTATGACCAACAAGTCTTTCTCTGGCAAGCCTTCTCCAGGAATCTCTACCCCAGTACAATATTGAGATTGAGAGACACATTATAAATTAAGAATTACTCTAATTACTGTGTTTCGCTACAAATCTGTGAAATCCTTTCAAATCCTCTTAGACTTAATAAAACCCTTTAAATCTTGTAAATTCCTAGAAATAGCTTAAAATTGCTCTAAATCTGTAAAATTGTACAAAATCCCTTGAAATTTAATAAATTTCGTGTAAACACTATATTTTGTATACTTGTGTACTTTTTTATGTGTAAAAATCTTCTACTTCGACATGCAGGATATAGCCGCTGTCAGAACGGTAAAACCCCTTAGGTTTCTTAAAATTTATTTTCAGTGAAGAAAGTCCAGAATATTATTGAATTATAAGTTTTATTTTCATTGTGCTAAAATTAAACTCTGATAATTAAAAAGTAATCAACTTATGATTTTATTGAAAATACTAACCACCGTGATAATAAGGAGGATTTACATGTTGATGTACATCATGGCTGTGGCCTGAATGTGAGCTTGCTGCTGTAAAAGTAAAAGAGAAAAGTATTGAGTTTAAATAATCTTAAATTTTTCATACTAACTAGTACCGAAATAAACGAACTGTAAACTTTAGTATAAGGGTAGGAAATCTGAAGGAAAAAAGGGAAAAGGAGTGGAGTGGAAGTAGAAGAAGTAAGTGAAAATGCGACGAATCTAAAATATAATATATTTGTTTTAACATATTTTGAAATAATGTTAATTTTAAATTATCCACAAAGAATAACACTCTTAACATTAGTTAATTGCCTTATTATTTCTAATAGTAACACTTTCGAGATTCACACGGACAAAAGATGGTTTCAGCAAATGCAAATAGCAATAATAATTTCGAAATATGATAAGAAAAAAATATTAGCTTTGAAGAAATTTTTTCATACAGCCTAGCACAGAAAAAAAAGTATAATCTTTATTAAAAAGGGAGGAAATGTGAAAGAAACGAGGAAAAAAAAGTGTAATGGAAGCAAGGGAACTAAGCGAAAATGCTGACGAATGTAAAATATAACATTTCTTGTTTAACTCATTTTGAAATGATTTAACCATTGTCTTTATTTGACAATTGTTAACTCATTACTTATTTATTTAAAATAGACAAGATGCTTAAACAAAATGATTGATTGTTTACAGAATAGTATTGCTTTTATCATAAATCAACCTGAATGATGTGATTTACTTTCTTAAATAGTGACTCATCATCATGTCAGCGTGACTGCGACGATTTAGGAGAGCAACCGCGAGAAGTAATGACAATAGGACCCTATGAAAAGGTGGAAAAAGTTTTTGCCGCAGTCTTGCAGATGGTAAGTCGAGTATCTCTTGTTCTATAAATGACCTTGAGATGGAAAGGACCATCAGAGGACAACTATAGGAAGAATATTTTTACCAAACAAGCTTGGGGGGGATGGAGAAATGAATATTCGACCATTCTGTGACTCTGAAGCTACACATTTGCCCAAATTTTTCCGAAACAGGACTAGCACCTTGCTTTATAACCATATCTGTAGAGATGACATGTACACCTTAAAACTTGCAGCAGTTGATTTCAGGAGCATCAGGAACATCAATATTGCAACACTGAACAGCAAGTTGCTTAGTGGCAAAGTAAACATCTGCAAAACCAAGTCCATCAAAATTTAGATCTTCTGTGCATGGATAGTGATACTACAAACCTCTGGCTAAGGTGGGGAGAACTCTTGCCGGAATCAGAAGGATTTTTCATTGATACCTAGCACAGGATAATCCAGACAAGGAATTGTCCTCAGTATGATGTCATAAATCGACAGATACCGTCTTTGTAGATAGCCCAATTAGAACTGCTTTAGATTAGAAGATGCTTGTCTCACAGGAATACCCACGCAGACATACTGATTTTGTGGGAATCATTGACCAACAAATTGTTCTTCCACTGGCTGATTAGAGAGATTCAAGCCTTACGGCAAATATAGCCCAATTAAATTATTATAAAACGAAACTATCTACTTTCCTAGGACAGGACTATACCGAATGACCTTCAAGACAGACTCAATGTTCCAGATATCCTCTGGTTAGATAAACGTGCTTTCCATGTGGACATAATAGACATTAGCGTTCCTTTGAACCATAAAATCAGACTCCGATACACTGTAAACATCCAGAAATATTCGGATCTGAAGCAGGATATCGTGACTATATAGAGAATGAAAAAGATCGCTTTCCACCCAGTCGTGATTCCCTCCACTAGGAACGGCCATGCGAGATACGTACAAATCTTGGAAGAATCAGAAGCTTCAAGCTCACTGGATCTAATTCAGAAAGCAATATTTCTGAACACGTGCTGCATTAACCTGAGTTTTCTGATCGTGAATAATGATAACGGATCAAATCGCTTTCCAACATCCGTATGTATAGCAAGGTGAAGCATGAAGTAAAGACAATATAAAGGAATATGAAACATTCATCTAATTGTGCTGTGTTGTTTTGGATTCACGCATAGTGTATGCAGGATGCACTGAATTTCTAGAAAATTTAGGAATCACTAGTGTACTGGGAGCTTCTCAAAAAGCGGACCTAAGGAGTCCCAGACGGTAGCTCTAAGAAATCATAGAGAGGCGACCTTCAACGTTCGCGGTTGCTGTGTGAGGTTCACAGCGGAAAAATGTGAACTGCAGACCTTACATAAAAATTAGGTTCAGTGATTTTAAAATTCCTATCAAATGAAACCGACGTGATATACAAATTTCAAAACGTGTCTTACTTAAGGTCTGAACCTTGTACTTAATGTTGAAATTGTCAAAAATATATTTTCTTTTTGGGCCCTTTAACGACGTCTTATTATCACTAAACGAAAATTCAAGTCTAATATATAAAAATTAATTTAATTATGATTTAAAGAAAAATACTGACCACCTGGATCATGTCGACTTCCTTCCCGACGTTGTCGGATTCGACGTTGTGGAGTTTCATCTCTTCTCGATGATTGCGAACTTAATTCTGTTAAAGGACAAGAGAAATATTTCAAGTTAAGGTTTAATTTTTCATATGGACTTGCAAAGAAAAAACGAAGTGCAATCTTTACCCTGATTTACGAGGTATCTTTACCTTGATTGCATGAAAAGGAAAAACGTACCCTTGTAGTTTAAAGAAAATGTTTTTTTAAAAATATTTTACGCAATCTCATTTCTTTTTAGCAGAAACCACTCTTCCTTATTTGTTTTATGAACTAAAATTAATTACAACTTTGCTTTAATTAATAAAGAATATGGTTTATTTTACTTACCAATAGAGTAAAAGAAAACTGCTGAGATTATAAAGAGAGTACAAAAAGTGATATTCATTTTCTGAGTGTAGTGGACCCTCTTTCTGGAAAAATTGATAAGAACAAAGTTAGTTTATTACTATTGAGATCAAAGAGGCATTTGAAAATCTACAAAAGCCGTTACATTATTTAGCAGTATTCATCTTTTTCATTCGCGTAGATCAGGCTGATCCCTAAAATATTTTTTTGTATTTGTGTATATTACACAAAAATTGCCAATATCAGCTGAATCGAGATAAAACTCAACCTTTTTCTTCACAATCCGCCTGCTGGCCTTAAAAAAGTGACTTGCTTACACTTCAATGTTCTTACAGAATCTTCTTACAACTAACTCTTAAAATAAAATCCATCCACACGTTATCTCTAAGACCTCTCGCTAGGCCAGCCTTGCCTTTCTCGCTTCATTTTCCCCGGATGTCCTTACTTTCTCGATTTGCCTCGCATTGCCAAACTCTGCCTCCGTAGCTAACAACAATACTTATCTACTATTTACAATATTTGCATTTAACTTATAATTTCTTCGTCTCATGTTCATAAACTTTCGTTCTCAATTTCTCTTATTCCTTCATTCCCTTCCTTTAACACCATCACCTTGGACTTTTCTGGATTTAACTCCAACCCATTCTTATCGAGGTATCTTCTTAGCCTTTCCATAATCCTAACCCCTGTTACCCTAACTCCTCCTGCCACTTTGGATGCCTACTCACTGTCCATACCTGCGATTAAAATCACAAAAAGCATTGGGCTTAGCGGACTCCGTTGCCTCAACTTCCTTATTCATCCAGAAACCCTGTGAAATTCCCTTCCCATCTGTCACCCTATCTGTTGTCTTTTCATATATCTCTCTTACCCTCTCTGTCAGGCCACTCCCAAATCCCCTTTCCTCTATCGCCTCCCAAAAACTCCCACAATCCACCGAAAGGAACGCGCTTATTAATTCCATAAAAATTTATACGTTTCCGGCAATATTCCCTTCCCCTCGACACTCTTCCGTAGCCTTTCCGCCAACACCATCGCGTATACTTAGCAAGCCCCATTCAAGATCGAAATCCCTCTATAATTTTCCAGCTTGTCCCTATCTGCTTTTTTATACAGTGGCACGATCGACCTCTGCCCTCGCTCTCCGCCCTTTTAAGAATCCCTCCCCCTCCATACTTTTTTCACCATCCCCTTCAGCCTCCTCTTACCTCTAGCGTGCTAAACAGCTGCGCTTAGTTCTTCAGACGGGCCAGCCAAGCTGCCTTAGAGCAGAATCTGAGCCATGAGTTGATTCTTTAAAAAATTCCCTCTATTTCTCACTCCCTATCTTCTCACTTATCCGCATGCTACGTTTCATAATTCTATTTATTATCTTCCACATGTTCCATTCCGTCTTAACACTTCTTAACTCCTCTTCCTAATCTTTCTAGTTTTTCTACTATGCCTTCTTACACATCAAACTAAATTCCTTTCTCATTTCAACATCACTAGGATTTCATCAATCCTTTCTTCTTCTAATTACCTTCTTTTGCACACAACTTTTCACATTCTCTTTTAGATCCCCCCATATGAGGTATGTTAAGCTGGCACAACACTATTGAGGTATCGAGATGAAACCTTTTTCATAATTTAGGGCTCATTTAGG
>JAAAKG020174600.1:0-26903 GCA_010014905.2 Druon quercuslanigerum
AGATAACTCAAAACCTTTATTTTGTTTTGAATTTTGAAAACACATCCTACCCTTTTGCCTATGTTCATAGAAACTAAAGATGAATTACAACTACCTAATTCATTATAGTAATTAGGCTGAAAAATTTCACTCTTTCGCAATTGTGACATTAAATTGGGAATTTAGGGAACTTGGGATGAATAGGGTTAAGGAACTTCACATAAAGTTAACCGAAATGCATTTACTTTTTCAATCGCGCACGTGAGCGCGCATATTCTGAAAAGCTCTTGTAAGAGATTCATATACAGCGCCAAGTATATAACTGACCAATACGAAATCGGGTCTTCGCATTTCTGCGTTACATGTTTCGAGATGGTGCGAGATATTTCGATAGTCGATATGTATGATTTTTTTAGTATAGGATCAAGGAACTTCCTTTTTAAGAACTCGATTAGGCAGGTTACGTACTAGACTTTGAAGGTTGGACCTTCTAATCTGTTCGCCTCCGCTGCAGATAAGGTTAAATTTAGAGATTGAGTTTTTAGTTCAGACTCTAAATTTATAGTTACTCGTTTTAGTTCTTTTCATAATTACTTTCCTTGACCGCAGTAATTTGGTACAAGCTTACAATCTCTCTCTTTTTCATATGCAATCTTTCAGTAAAAAATATTTTCTTCTATGTTCTTTCTCTCTATCTATCTTTCTATCTCTTTTAAATGGAGTCTATACTCAGGATAATACGCCTCTTTTCCTTCTCTCTCTCTCTCTCCCTAATGGAGTCTACGCTTAGGATAATTCGCCTCTTTCTAAAGTGCACTCGATGAGAGGCGAAGGGCCTAGGCGATTGTAGTATTTGTACTAAAATTTCGAAGGATGTACCTTCTAGTCCTTTCCCACGTACTAGAATCTAAGAGTTGAGCGAAACCCGGGTTCAGGAGTTGGACTCCTTGGCCTGCCTCAAGAACACTCTTAATCCCTCACGCTCGCGCTGCGAGCTCCCAAATGCACTTTTGGACACAGCATCCTCTTTTTATATCTTCGCGAAGTCGCTGAGGCTTCGGATTTCGTGGGTGGGAGACTCTGCGACTGCGCGCTTTCTTACGCCTAGATGCTGTTGTTTATTCGCGGTCTTGTGCGTCTGGTTGCTATATTAAAAGGAGCCTGCTTGAGGAGCTTACAATTTTATTTTTAAATTTAATTTTTTTTATTTTAATTTCTTATTTTCAGTGTTCTTTTTTTGTGATTTGATAATATTAATAATAAAAAGATGAAAGAAAGAAAAAGGGAAGGAAGGGGGTGTGGTTAGTTGCTTTCTGATTTTTCTTTCCTTTTTTTTTATTTTTTTCTGAAATTTTTGTTTTTAACAGGGATTTTTTTCAGATTGCAATTGGAACATTTTTTTTTATTGTTCGATGTGGTCCAAATTTTGTCGTTGGATTCTTGTTTTTTACAGGAGCTTTAAATCAATTTAAATTTTAGTCGGCTTTCGGGTGTGTGTAATTTTTTTTAAATAAATTATTTTATCACAGCAGAAATTCTAGAAGCAGAGATGGAAATGATAAAGTTAATTTGAGATTTTAGAACGTGATAAGATGCTTTTAAAACACATTCTGGAATTTTGAGTATTACTGATATCTTTCATTCTCTGAACTAAACAGATTTGCAGATTAAATAAAAATTATAAGTAAGTTTCATTATTATTTAACTTAATTAAACAATTAAAAATTGGTAAACTATTTAATTTTAAATTTTTATGGTTAAAAAAATAAATTTTCATTGAACATTTTCGAAATAACAACCTCTTTAATTTTAAAGTTGTGAATAGAAAAAATTTCGTATAAAAAGCATCAGAAATGAAAATCACAGAATTTCGAATAGTAAAACTTGAAAATCCAAATATTTTCAATTCTAAATTCTAAAAATTGAAAAGCTTTAGACTTTAAATGTGTACACTTTAAAAAATTCTCAATTTGAAAAACAATATGAATGAAAATTCCTAAACCCAAAATCAAAAGTCAACTTCTTAATTACGAATATACCAAATTAAAGATATTTTGAATTTAAAGCATCAACGTTACAGAATTGTTAAATCTAAAACTGTTAAATAGCTTAATTTCAATTTTAAATTGTAAACCTTAGGAGTTTTTTAATTCTAAACATTTTAAATTTAAATTTATAAAATTTGAAGATCCAAAAATAAAAATACTTTAATTATAAACATGTATTAATCAAAATCCCTAATTTTCGATGATTTTTGTAATCAAAAGTCAAGTTTCGAATTATTTTTTTTTAATTGAAAAAAATTTGAATATAAAGAATCAAAATAGCAGAATTTTAAATTATAAAACTTAAAAATTGAACATTTTTAAACAATAAATTTTCAAAATTATACACTCTTTAATTCCAAAGATTTTCATACCAAATTTCTACATTTTAAAAAACATAAGTCATTTTTTTTCATATATTTATTAATAAAAATTCTTAAATTTGGATAATTTTAAAGACCAAAAATAAAGTTTTCAATAATAAATATTAAACAAACAATAATTTATAATATAAAGCATTAAAATTTCAGAATTTTTCATTTAACTCTTCATTTTTAAATATGTACAATACAAATTTTGCTATTTAGAAGAATTGTAATTAAAAATTGTAAATTTTTGATAAGTTAGGAATTAAAAGTTATTCATTTTTCAAGATTTATATTTTTAAACAATGCAGTTTTGAAAGAATATTTTTAATAGCTTGATTTTGAAGATATACAATTAATTAAATTTTATTTTTTTCAGATGTAAATTTGAAAATTCTTTAATTTATAATATTTGCAATTAAAGACTCTTCAATTTTAAAAAAGTAAAATGGATTTTTTTTTAAAAAAAGATCGATTTTTAAAATAAAAAATTATTACATTTTGACGATGAAAAAATGAAATCTATTCAATCTTACATATTTACATGCATCAATCAAAATTCTTAATTTTCAATGATTTTGAAAATCAAAAGTCAAGTTTTGAATCATGAATCGTCCAAATTGAAAAATTCCATAATTTTCAATTATTAATTTTGAAAATTATACACTCTTTAATCCCAAAGATTTACATATCGAATTTCTACATTTTAGAGAACTAAAGCTAATTTTTTTCAAAGATTTATTAATGAAAATTCTTAAATTCGGATTATTTTTAAGGACAAAAGTTACGTTTTTAATAATAAATATTTAACACCAAAAAATTTATAATGTAAAGCATTAAAATTTCAGAATTTTTCATTGTAGATCTTAACATTTGCATAACTTTTAAGAGCCAATTTTTGAATAAAAATTTCGCTATTTAGAAGATTTGTTATTAAAAATTGTAAATTTTTAACAAGAAAGAAACAAATTATTAATTTTTTAAAATTTATGTTTTTAACCTCTAGCGTTTTGAAAGAATGTTTTTTGTTTCAAAGATTTATTAATAAAAATTCTTAAATTTGGATAACTTTAAAGTCCAGTTTTTAATAATAAATATTCAACAAAGAATAATTTATATTATAAAGAATTTAAATTACAGAATTTTTTGTTGTAGATCTTAACATTTGCATAAGTTTTAAGAGCCAATTTTTAAATACAAAATTTGCTATTTAAAAGAATTTTAATTAAAAATTGTTAAATTTTGACAAATAAAGAATTAAAAATTATTCATTTTTCAAGATTTATATTCTTAAACTATGCAGTTTCGGAAGAACGAGATTTACAAATAAATTGTTTTTTATTTTTTTACATTTAAATTTGAAAATTCTTTAATTTTGAATATTTGCAATTAAAGAATCTTTAATTTTTAATGTGTATAATAAAAAATGAATTAAAATGGCATTGCTTTAAAATGATTGATTAATTTTTAAAATAAAAACATATTTCATTTTAACGATAAAAAAAATAAAATCTATTCAATCTTATATATTTACATGTATTAATCAAAATTCCTAATTTTCCATGATCTTGAAAATCAAAAGCCAAGTTTCGAATTATGAATCTTCAAAAGTGAAAAAGTTTTGAATATAAAAAATAAAAAATCGCAGAATTTTTAATTAAAAAACTTGAAAATTACATAATTTTTAAAAAAAAATTTCAAATTTATATAGTCTTTAATTTTAAAGATTTGCATATCAAATTTCTACATTTTAAAGAACTAAACCTAATTTTTTTGTTTCAAAGATTTATTAATAAAAATTCTTACATTCGGATAATTTTGAAGATCAAAAGTCGAGTTTTCAATAATAAATATTTAACAAACAAAAATTTATGATATGAAGCATTAAAAGTACAAAATTTTTCATTTTTTATTTTGCTATTTAGAAGAATTGTGATTAAAAATTGTTCAGTTTTGGTAATAAAGAATATAAAATTATTCATTTTTTAAGATTCAAAATTAATTGATTTTTTCTTCAGATTTAAATTTGAAAATTCCTTCATTTTGAATATTTGCAATTAAAGACTTCGATTTTTAATTTGTATAAAAGAAAATGAAGTAAATTAACTAGCACTAGCCGATCAAAGACATTAAATTAAAAAAATATTTTACAAAAACAAAAATATTTAAAAAAATAATTACATTTTTTCTATAACTTATTTTCAAACTGCTGTTTTTCAAAAAAAAAAGATAAACTAGAAAATAAGGTAGTTACCATAAGGTTGAGAAGATGATCTTTAAGAATATACAATCCGATTTTTTATTTTTTTTTAAATTATATTTATATATTTCTACATTTTAAAGAACTAAATGAAATTTTTTTTGTTTCAAAGATTTATTAATAAAAAGTCTTAAATTTTGATAATTTTAAAGACAAAAAGTCAAATTTTCACTAATAAATATTTAAAAAACAAAAATTTATAATATAAAGTATTAAAATTACAGAATGTTTAATTTTTCATTTTCCTATTTAGAAGAATTGTGATTAAAAATTATTAAGTTTTGGCAATAAACAATTAAAAATTATTCTTTTTTCAAGATTTAAAATAAATTAATTTTTTCAGATTTAAATTCGAAAATTCTTTGATTTTGAATATTTGCAATTAAAGACTCTTTATTTTTCAATGTGTCTAAAAAAAACAAAGTAAAATAGAATTTTTTTTTAAACAGATCGATTTTTAAAATAAAAAATTATTACATTTTTACGATGAAAAAATAAAATCTATTCAATCTTATATATTTACATGTATTAATAAAAATTCCTAATTTTCCATGATATGGAAAATCAAAAGTCAAGTTTCGAATTATGAATCTTCCAAATTGAACAAGTTTTGAATATAAAGAATCAAAATTGCAGAATTTTAAATTATAAAACTTGAAAATTTCATATTTTTAAAAATAAATTTTCAAAATAACATAGTCTTTAATTCCAAAGATTTACATATCAGATTTCAAAATTTTAGAGAATAAAGCTAATTTTTTTGTTTCAAAAATTTTTTTATAAAAATTCTTAAATTTCGATAATTTTAAAGACCAAAAATTAAATTTTCAATAATAAATATTCAACAAACAAAAATTTATAATATAATGAGTTTAAATAAACGTTCTTTTTCATTGTATATCTTAACATTTGAATAAATTTTAAGAGCTAATTTTCTAAATTCAAAACTCTTCATTTTTAAATATGTACAATACAAAATTTTTTATTTAGAAAAATTGTTAAATTTTGACAAATAAGAAATAAACAAATAATTCATTTTTCAATATTTATATTTTTACGCTATGCAGTTTTAAAAAAATGATTTTAATAGCTTGATTTTAAAGATTTACAATTAACTTATTTTTAATTTTTTCAGATTTAAATTTTAAAAAAGTAAAATGGAATTTCTGTTTTAAAAGAGATCGATTTTTAAAATAAAAATTTTTTACATTTTGACAATGAAAAAATGAAGTCTATTCAATCTTATATATTCACATGTTTTAATCAAAATTTGTAACTTTCGATGATTTTGAAAATCAAAAGTCAAGTTTTGAATCATGAATCTTCCAAATTGAAAAATTTCAAGTTGAAATCAACAAAATTAGGAAATTTTTAATTCTTTAACTTAAAATTTGACTTAATTTACAATTAAAAATATGTTAACTTGTTTAATTTTGAGTATTTATAGTTTAAAATCATAAAATTTGATATATTTTTTGGATTAAGTGAATTTCGAAGATTTTTCATTCAAGATCCATCAATTTTCAAGGTGTAAAAAGACTAAAATTAAAAAACATATTTGAATGATTTTAAAGTTTAAACGTCAAGATTCTAATTATAGATCTTCTAAATTGAAGAAATTTCAAATTTACATCACGAAAATTAAAAAATTTTAAATTCTTTAATTTAAAATTTTATTTAATTTACAATTAAAAATATGTTAACTTGTTTAATTTTGAGTGTTTATAGTTTAAAATCATAAACTTTTATATATTTTTTGGAATAAGTGTATTTGGAACATTCAAGATCCATCAATTTTCAAGGTGTAAAAAGACTAAAAATTAAAACAAAAATTTAATGATTTTAAAGCTTAAAAGTCAAGATTTAAATTATACATCTTCCAAATGGAAGAAATTTCAAATTTAAATCAACAAAATTAAAAATTTTTGAATTCTTCGACTTAAAGTTTGACTTAATTTACAATTAAAAACATGTTAACTTGTTTAATTTTGAGTGTTTAGATGTACTTTAAAATCAGAAATTGTTATCGATTTTTAGGAATAAGTGAATTTGGAAGATTTTCCATTTAAGATCCATCAATTTTCAAGGTGTAAAAAGAATAAAATTAAAAAACATATTTGAATGATTTTAAAGTTTAAAAGTCAAGATTTTAATTATACATCTTCCTAATGTAAGAAATTTCAAATTTAAATCAAGAAAAGTAGAAAATTTTGGATTCTTTAATTCAAAATTGGCACCATTTTTTAATTGACATTTCCAGAAATTAAAGCACTTTAATTTTTAAGATTTGTCAATTTCAATTTCTACAATTTTACAGATTTATGATTTAAAATTATTAAATTTTAATGATGCATTAATAAAATTTTTAAATTTGGCTGATTTTAAAGATCAAAAGAAAATTTGTTAACTTTAAATATTCCAAATGAATAAATTTCGCAAGGAAATTGCCACAATCACAGAATTTTACATTGCAAATTTTTCAACATTGAAAAATCCTTAATTTTAAAGCATCTGAATTTCTGTATATATAGAATATAGATTAATACATGTAAATATATAAGATTGGATAGATTTCATTTTTTATTGTCAAAATGTAATAATTTTTTATTTGAAAAAATGATCTGTTTTCATCATCAAAATTTTTATATTGGGCTGAAAGTGTTTGTGTTTAATTTTAAAAAAAATTCATCTTTCTTAGTAAAAAAATATCATCCTAGGTTGAAAATTTAACTAGTTTGTTTAAAGATTATGTACTTGGTTAAGAATTCATGTCTTTAGTAGAAAATTAAACTTCTTGGATGAGAGTACCTTTTTCCAAGATCTGGAGGTAGGAAGAGTAAGGGAAGATGAGAAAAGAAAAAGTAGGTCAAATAAATGGAAATTGTAGGTGAAGGGACTTAGGAAGTGAGCGGAAAGGAGGGGTTAAAAAGTAGAGGAAGGGAGAATGAGGAAAGTAGGATAACTTATGGGAGGATTATTAGGAAATGTCAGGAGAATATAGAAAGGGAAAGTAAGGGAAGTGTGGGTAGATTATGGGAGGGATTATGGAGGTAGATTATGGAGGTCAGATGGTAGGAGAGGAAGTAGTTGATGCAACGGGAAGTGAATATAGAGAACGTAAAGCAAGTAGAAGCAATAGGGAAATTGAGAGAAAATGAGGGGAGGGAGAGAAGGCTAAGTTAGGGGAAGTAGAAGATGTGAAGGAAAATGAGGCGACTGACAGAAAAATAGTGATAGGAAATGAGTAAGAGGGTAAGAGAAAGTAGAAAAAATTAGGGGAAAGGAGAAAAGGAAAGTAGGAGAAGTAAAAGGTATGAGGGGATGGTGATCAGAGGAATAGTAGGAAAAGCGAGAAAAAATGGGAGAAAGTGCGAGTAGAAAAATATCATCCCAGGTTTAAAATTAAACTAGTTTTTTAAAAGCTTATGTACTTAGTTAAGAATTCATTTCTTTAGTAGAAAATTATACTGCTTGGATGAAAGTACCTTTATCCAAGATCTGAAAGTAGGAAGAGTAAAGGGAAATGAGAAAAGGAAAAGTAGGTATAATAAATGGAAATTGGAGGTGAAGGAGCATAGGAAGTAAAGGGGAAATGAGGGGTTAAAAAGTCAAGGTAGAGAGAATAGAGAAAGTCGGATAACTTATGGTACGATTAGTAGGGAAGGTAAGGAGAATATAGAAAGTAAAAGTAGGGGAAGTGTGGGTAGATTATGGTAAGGAATGTAGGGCAGATGGTAGGAGAGGAAGTAGTGGATGCAGCGGGAAGTGAAGGTAGAGAAAGTAAAAAAAATAGAAGCAACAGGGAAATTGAGATAAAATGAAGGGAGGAAGAGAAGGCTAAGTTAGGAGAAATGACGAAAGGGAAGTAGAAGATGTGAAAGAAAATGAGGCGACTGACTAGAAAAAATGAGGGAAGGGGAAGTAGAATTTAATGAGAGAAACGATAAGATGGGTCTCAGGGAAAGTAAGGGAAAATTAGGAGAAAGGAGAGAAGGAAAGTAGGAGAAGTAAAAGGAATGAGGAGATGGTGATCAGAGGGATAGTAGGGGATACAAGGAAAAATGGGGGGTATTTCAATGGGGGGGGGGAGAATATAGAAAGGGAAAGTAAGGGAATTGTGGATAGATTATGGGAGGGAATGTAGGACAGATGGTAGGAGAGGAAGTAACGGATGCAACAGAAAGTGAAGGTAGAGAAAGTAAAACAAAAAGAAGCAATAGAAAAATCAAAAGAAAATGAGGGAAGGGAGAGAAGGGCAAGTTAGAGGAAAAGAGAGGAAATTACGAAAAGGAAGTAGGAGAAGGGAAGAAAAATGAGGCGACTGACAGTAGAGACAATGATAGGAAATGGTTGGGAGAAAGTAGAAAAAATGAGAGATAGTAGAATTTAGTGAGAGAAATCATAAGATAGGTAGCAGGGAAAATAAGGGAAAATGACGGAAAATAGGTAAATTGTGGAGGAGGCCTAAGAGCAAGAAAAGGGAGGGGTTAGAGAAGAAAGATGTGACAGAAAGACAGTCGCGAAATGTGAAGTAAGAGAGGGGAAGCAAGTATATGGGAGGTGGGTGGAGTGGTATAAGAAAGTTATTGGAAGAGAATCGATGAACGTTTTAGAGGAAACAGTGGTAACTAAATTATAGAAAAAAATTTTGTTGTGCAAAAAGTACAAAAGATTGTGATTGTGGGCGGAGGGGGGGGGGATAAAAGCTTTTTGAACCTAAGAGAAAGGGGTAAAAAGTTAGAAATTTAATTTAAATATTAATAATAATAAATTCATTATTTGAGAAATATTTGATAAATAATTGCAATTATATTTGATATAGAATATATTACTAAGGAAAATAAAAGCGATTGAAATTATTATTGGCATTCATTCGGGTGGTGAATTATAGAAGTAATTCATATCCCGAGGCATTTCTGAGATAAAATTAATGAACGAATTATACAGTCGTGAGAAAGTTTTTGTGGTGGAACTCAACGGAGATTCTGAAAATGGATCATTTTGTAGACAAAAAGCTCCCGGCGAGAGAAGCGGGCTGTTAGTGATTAACCGCCGCTCAAGAGGCCGGAGACACTAATTAAACAAATGACCCTTGCTAACTAACACGTTAGAAATATAAAACTAATTATCCAAACAATTTTATTTCCAAACTAGTTTTTCTTAAACTAAAAAGTGAAAACTGAAAATCTCTAAATTTATGGTTAACAATTCATTTCTTTTTGGCCAAAAAATTCACTATTTGGTTGAACATTGAACTAGTTTATGTAACATTCGTTTTTTTAGCTTAAATTAAATTTTTTTAACTAAAAACTTAACCACTTAATTAACATTTTCTATTTTTAAATAAAAATTAATTTATCTTAGTTGAAAATTCAAAAATTTATTTTTTGTTGAAAAATCGTTTTTTGTTGAAAATTTAACTACTTTGTTGAAAGTTGAACTACTTTATAGAAGATTCATTTTATTGATTAAGAATTGAGCTTTTTTGTTGAATGTTTTTTTATTGGGTCTAAAATAAATTTTTTGAGCAGCAAATTTAGCAATTCCATTTTTCATTTTAAATTAAGAAATTTCTGTTTAAAATTTAAATATTTGGTCAAAAATTACCTTTTTTATGAAAATTCATATTTTTTGGATAAACATTCAACTTTTTTCATAAAAAATTTGTGTTTTTTGATTAAAAATTGAACTGTTCTGTTAAATGTTTATCTTTTTGGATTGAAAAATTATTGCTTTGTCACAGAACTGTTTGGTTACAAATTAATAAATAATCTCTTAAATTAAAAATCTCTCCGGGTTAAAAATTTATCACTTAAGATTCAGAGAAATATGTGAATAGTTTTTTTTTGAAAATTAATCAAAAATAATTTGAATCTTAAAAGCATTTCAACAAAATTAAAAAAAGTAGATTTTAATATTCGGAATACAAAGTTCAGAAAGTTTCTAAGAATTTTGACAAGTATCAGAATAGGAAAAAAATTTTTAGGTTTTTTTTTATACTTTGTGAGATTTAAAAAAAAAAAGATAAGAAAGATTATAAACATTTCAAAATATGTTTAGAAGTTTAGAGGAAAGATTTCGAAAATGATTAAAAATTTAAAACCATCTCCAAAAAATGTAAACAAAATGTAGATTTCTAAAAAATTTGAAATAAAATTTGAAGCTTTCTAAGGATTTAAACATAATATAAAAATTGACTTAAGATTCATGGAAAATTAAATTCAAATAATTATAAAAATATTCAGATTTCAAGAATAATTAAAAAATAAAAAAAATCTCAAAAAAAATTTAACAAAATGTAGATATATATAGATTTAAAAATAAAATTTTGAAGCTTTCTAAGGATTTGAACATGATATAAAACTTGCCTTAAGATTCATGGAAAATTAAATTCGAATAATTATAAAAAATATTTAGAAGGCTTACAAGTTTTTAGAACATTCTAAATATTCGAGAATAAATTTTTCTTAAGATCCCTGATAACATTTATTATATTTTTCATTTGAAAAATTAATTTTAAAAGATTATTATAGAAATATTTACGTCATTTGGAAATATTTGCAAAATTACTTAACAAAACATCTGGAAGATTTTAAAGCAATTTTTAAAAAAATTGTCATGTTTTTGTTTGAAAACATTTAAAATTATTAAATTTTAATTTTATGAGATTTTCAAGAATTTAAGACAGTTCTAGATGTTTTTAAATTTCTAAATAAATTTTTCAAGCTTTTTAAAATTTTTTAAAGATTTCAGAATAATAATAAAGAATGTCTTAGGACTCATTGAAAATTGAAAATGATTTTTTTTCTATGAAAAATGAATTGCAAGGATATTGTAAGGCAATTTTTATAATTTAGATAGCTATTACTAAATCTTAGAAGTTTTGAAGAAATTAAAAATTCTGTAAATCTAAGATCAAATTTGAGCCTTAAAAGCTTTTAGTCCTCAGATGTCAAAATGCTGCTTTCGAACCTCTTGAAAACATCTTCTACGTAGGAGTATTTTAAAAAACCCCTTAAATAATAAATAAATTTAAACAAATGAATAAAATAAAGCTCTTATTG
This sequence comes from Druon quercuslanigerum, assembly GCA_010014905.2. Taxonomy (NCBI): domain Eukaryota; kingdom Metazoa; phylum Arthropoda; class Insecta; order Hymenoptera; family Cynipidae; genus Druon; species Druon quercuslanigerum. Next base: position 11,714 of record JAAAKG020174600.1, read on the forward strand.
AAAACAAAATTTCGAACCCTCTGGTATTCATATTTCAATTATACAAAATTTCTCTTTTACTTACCCTCATTCTTCATCATTTCCCCTATTTTCCCTCACTTAAAATCACTTCCCCTACTTCGCCTACCCTCCTTTCCTAAAGTTTTGTCTCAGTTTCCTAACTTCCTCACCCCCCCCCCACTTCCACTTATTTCCCCTAATTTCCCCTGTCATCTTTCCCCTCACTTCCCCTACTTACATTTATACCTCTTTATTTTCCTATATTCTTGCTATTTTCCCTCCTTTATAACTTCCTCATTCTCCCTACTAACATAGTTTCTCTCCCCTAATTCCCCGTTACTTCTACTTCTCCAACTCTTATTTCTTCTCGCTTCTCCTAGTTACGCTCCCTACATTTCCCCTCACTTTTTGTACTCCTTCTCTCCCCATTTTAGCTCACTTCCTCTACTTTCTTCTTCATTATTTCTGCTCCTTTCCCATAAATTCCCCTACTCCGTGCTTCTTTTCCACTCATTTTCTTTCTATTCCTCTAGTTCCCCTTTTCTGACTTTCTCCTTATACTATACTTTTACTTCCTTTGTTTCTCCTTACTTCTCCTCCTTTGAAAAAATTACGATAAGTGGATTGACGGACACCCGAACAGTTGGTTTTTATGTAGGACAACAAAAAGAAGAAGATTATTTCCGGTTCTTAAGAAAGTTCACAAATAAATTAAATCTCCGACCTTCTACGAAGAATAACGAATTCAATTTAAAAAATTTTAATTCTCTAAATAAGATCGTAATTTACTCCCTGTTGTTGCTGACGAGATTCAAAGTGCCCAAGTGTAATTGTACAATGCAATTCTAGTTATTACCTTTCAGCTGAGAAACTACGCTTTTACTTTCTGTTTCTCTCGCTTCGTTAAATAAGAATTTCTCTCGTTGGGATCTTTCTCTCGGGAAAATTGTAACTAAGAGTTTGTTCTCTCAGTCCAATTTTCCACTGCGTGATGTGCTTAATATGAAAGAATAATCTTAAGTGAGATGCATTCGGCTTTAAGAGATTAAGACTTTCTTTAAGCCTTTTACAGTACTGAAATTGAATATATAAAAAAATTAGGCAATGTAGGCGTTGCGAGAGTACATAAAGGGGTTTAATTAATTCAAATCCCGCACCCATACGGTCCTTTCCCTACTTCCCCAATTTCCTTCCCCTACCATAATTCTTCTACTATCACTTCCCTTAAACGTCTAATTTCACTTTCCTTATTTCTCCTTTTATTACCTTCTTCTCTACATACCCTGATCTATTTTTCCACTCCACACTTCCTACCTACTCACTAAATACTACCTCATTCCAACATGCTTCCTCCAACCTTGCATTTAATTATTCATCGATTTCCCTCCCTTTAATCAACCCTCTCATTTTTCATACTTCTTCTTTAACTATTTTTACTTTCATTCACCTTCCGCAGCTTCCTTTCTCTTGCTTTCTCTATGCACAATTCCCGTACTTCTTATCCCCGCACTTCTACTTCCTCTTCTCTCACTCCCTTCCCTAATATTTTTCCTCTAACTTCCCGTTTCACTCCAGCTTTCCATTCTTCTCCCTCTCCTACCTCCCACTTCCAACACCTACTTATTATCATTTCCCTACTTGCTTTGCCTCACTTTCACTCTTAGCCTACTCTCTTCCCGTACTTCCAATCGCTTACGCTACTGCCCCTTCTCTCACCGTCTAACCAATCACACATTCCCTCTCAAATTTCCCCTTCCTTCTCCTTCTCCCCTCTCTTCCAGACTCCTCGCCTTTGACCCCTAAAGTTTAATCATTTACTTCTCCTCACCTATCTAAATCCACCACCACCCTCTTCCCCTCTTCATTTAAGAATCCGATTCTTCCATTTATTCTTCTGAGGGCAGCTGCTCTTCTTTATCTGCATCCTTCTTAATCTCAGTTGCGCTTTACAGTTGACCACTCAGGGGTTTGCACTCAAGACCAACTGGGTCACCTTGGCATCTTTCTTGGCATCCATGATGGTTCACTTCTCCACTTTTACAGGGGGATGGGGTTCTTGACTGCCAACCATTTGAGAATGGATGACGGTTCTTTAGAAGTTCCAGGTATACATGCCATAAACTTGGTAGACTTTGGGAAGGTCCTCAGAATCAGTAGCTTTGATTCTTGCACCTTCCCATGGTTTCAAACCGGTTACTGCCTCGATGAGCCTTGTGCTAGACGTCTCAACTGAGCAGATGACGGTAACTTCTTCTTAAAACGGCAGTCCTCAAATATGTGGATAATGTCAAAAGGATTCATCCCGACAATCTTAATTGCGAGGGCTACCTCAGTAGCCATTGCTCGATTGTTTGTTGGAAGTTCAGCTTCTTTCGTGGGAATTCCTCAAACACGATAGCCCATTTCAAGGGGTTTTAAAGGAAGATGCTGTGTGAGTCACTTGGATCAACAACCTTGTCCATGTTAGCCTATGTGTCTGGAATAAGAATGCTGTCACCTGACCAGAACTTTTTAAGGTTCTCTAGTTGAGGTGTTGTTTTGCTTTGCAAAACATGTTTCTGACGATGGTATTACCTTCCTGCACTACTGCTATATTTCGTTTTCCAAAACCGTTTTTAGATCCAGGATACTTAGTAGCTTTAATCTCGTTTGATAAACTAATTAAAGTCCTGTACCTCGCCGTACCACTTAAGGTGCTTTAAACTGCACAGCTCTCATCTGACCAAAACTTTTTAAGGTTCCCTAGTTGAGGTTTTGTTTCGCTTTGCAAAAGATGTTGCTCACGATGGCATTGCCTTCCTGCAACACTGCTATATTTCTCTTTTCCAAAACCGTTTTTATATCCAGAATACTCAGTAGCTTTAATCACGTTTAATATACTAATTAAAGTCCTGTCCCTCGCCGTACCACTCAAGGTGCTTTAAACTTTACACCTGTCATCTGACCAGAACTTTTTAAGGTTCCCTAGTTGAGGGATTGTTTCGCTTTGCAAAAGATGTTGTTCACGATAGCATTGCCTTCTTGCAACACTGCTATATTTCTTTTTTCCAAAACCGTTTTTATATCCAGGATACTCAGTAGCTTTAATCTCGTTTGTAAGACTAATTAAAGTCCTGTTCCTCACCGTACCAATTAAGGTGCTATAAACTTTAGACCGTAGGAGGAACCATACCCTTGTCAGATTTAGCCTTTGACAGGGAAGGTAACGTCTTTACCTAGAGAGCTATTTTGGGACTCCAGAACCGCCTAAAATTTGCTGCTTAGTCGAATTCACGTTGATACTTCTACCTCACTAACCCCAAACTTCGAACTAACCCCGAACTAAAACCGAACTTAGACCTCCTTGCAAAGGCATGGTCTGAACTCACCTTCTCCTTGGGCAGTAAAATTTAATTCCCTACACTAAGGTGTAGTCGAATCCACTCGTCCCGCAGAGGACGTTCCTAACACCTCATGGTTCACAAGTAACTCTACCCAAGTGTCACTCACCGAATAGAACCAAACCTTGCACATCAATAAAATACTAAAAAATATTGAACCCGGGGTTTTTTATTTATTCAGAATCCGCTTTTTAGGGGTACAAACTAACCCTACCAAACCAAAAGCAGCCCAACCCACTTATCCCTAGAATCAGCAAGTTTAAAAGCTCGTTCTTTTTAAAATAATTGAATTCCACACGATAATATAGTCCATCTATTCATCTACTCCTTAAACAACGTAACCCATCCAAACACGCACCCCTAAGCAACCTAACCTCGAGAAACCACCCCTAGCAAACCACTAGGAGGCTAACCCACCTGACCCTGTGAACAGCGAGTTTAATCGCTTATTTTTCTTGTAATAATTTAATCCCACACCACAGGCGGGTTAACCCACCTACCCTCAACTAATTGATCCCCTAATCTAACCTAACTAATCTAACCCAAGTAATCTAACCCCTAATCTAATTCTGTTACCTCTGGTTTCCTTGACAAACAAATGACGATTGCTGTGCCTCCTTGTGGTTTGATAGGGGTGGTTTTATCGAGGTTACATAGGTTAGTGGTGGGTGTTTCGATGGGTTAAGTCGGTTAAGGGGTAGGTGATAAGGTGGGCTGTATTATGGTGTAAATTTATTTATTTTAAGAAGAACAAGCGATTAAACTCGCGATCTCAGAGATAAGTGGGTTAGGCTGCTTTTGGTGTGGTAGGAGTGCTTTCTACCCCTAAAAAGCGGATTCTGCAAATAAAATCGCTTATATCTTCTGAAACTTTTGGAAATTCTTAAAAGCCACATGATTTTTTTTAATTCCTCAACATCATTTAGACACTTAAAAATTCCTTAAAATCTTTGAAAATACCCTACAATATTTTCAATCCTTTGAAATCTTTCAGAATCGGTCGAAATTTTCGTAGTTGATTGAAAGTGCCTTCGAATCTTTTTAAGAACCTTTGGCACCTCATCAATTTATTGCAATCTATTGAAAATCTACTACCATTTTTGAGAATACCCTAAAATATTTCAAATCCTTTTAATTTATTAAAATCTGTTGCAAATTAATTATAATCTTCGCAACGAACATTAAATATTTCGAATTCATTAAAATCCTTCTAATTTATTCAAGTCTATTTAAAATTCCTAAGAAATTATTAATATATCCTAAAATATTTATAATTCTTTGAAAAAATCTTTCGAAATACTCTAAAATGTATCAAATTCTATGAAACTCCTTTGAATTTATTTAAATCTATTAAAAATTCCATAAATTATTTTAGCATATGATAAAAGATTTCAAAACCCTTGAAATATTTTCAAATCCCCTAAAATTCTTTAAAGGTCTTAATAATTTATTGGAACGTTCAAAAATACAATTATATTTCTCTAATCCTTTTAATTTATTTTAAAATTTCCTAAATTGTTATAAAATACTACAAAATCTTTCAAATTCTTTAAAATATTTTTAATTTATTAAAAATGTCTTTAAATACATTTAAATACTCTTTAATGAGCGGAATTTCCTGAAAATAAAATCAAGAATCCGACGACTAAATTTGGACAATCAGCATAAAATGCTCCTGTTCCAATTTGAAAAAAAAAAATCAAAAATCCTCTTCTTCCCTAAAAAAAAAAAAGAAACAGAAATAAACAAAAAAGAGGAAAGAAAAAATGAGGAGGCAACCATCCAAATCCCCTTCCTACTCTTTTTTTTAAATTCTCATCTATAATTTTTTTTTTTATCAAACCACAAAAAAAAACATTTTTATATATAATCACCAACGTTTCGGCACTCATACAGCCCCCTTATCACGGCAAATAAAAATTTTTTAATTCAAGCCAACAGGAACAACAACACCTCCATGATGCTCTCTCTTTAAAATTTTTTATTTGCCTTGATAAGAGTGCTGTATGAGTGCCGAAACGTTGGTGATTATATATAAAAATGTTTTTTTTCTTGTGGTTTGATCAAAAAAAAAGACGAAAGAAAGAAAAAAACAAATTATTTATAGATGAGAATTTAAAAAAAGAGAGAAGGAAGGGGATTTGGATGGTTGCCTTCCCATTTTTTCTTTTCTCTTTTTTGTTTATTTCTGTTTATTTTATTTTTTACGGAAGAAGAGGATTTTTGATTTTTTTTCAGATTGGAATGGGAACATTTTATGCTAACTGTCCAAATTTAGTCGTTGGATTCTTGATTTTATATTTAGGAAATTCTGCTTATTAACTTGATTTTTGGACATTAATTAGGATTAAAAATTTGATTTTAATCTCATTTAGGATTCTTCAATTTTAAAATACTCTTTGTTATTTTAAGAACTTGATAATTATTTTATTTTATTTAAATCTGTTGGAAAATTCTATGAATGTTCTTGAATCCCTTAAAATATTTTGAGTTCCTTATAATTCCTTGGAATTTTTAGAAAGACGAAAAATTCCCAAAATATATCAAATCTTTTAAAATGTTTTGAAATGTTTCAAATATCTTCATGATATTCTTTAAAATCACTAAATTTTATAAATCCTATACGAAATCATGACCAGTCCCCCGAAGATCAAAGAAATTCTTTAAAACCTAATTGGAATTTTTAAAATCCTATAAAAATCCCCTGGAACATTTTTTGAATCTCTTAAATTGTCTGAAATCTTTGACATTTTTTTATATAGAAATATTATAAAAAGTTTCCAAATTTATCGAAATCTTATAAAAATTCTTCAAAATTTTGGGAAGTTCCTTGGAGTTATTGAAAATTCAATAAAATCTTTAGGCCTACAAACTCCTCTAAAATCCTTATCAATATTTAAAAATTATTTGCAATCCTATTCAATTTGTTATTTTATTTCTTAATATCCCTTTAAACCTGCGAATTTATAACGTGTATTAAAGTTGTAAAAAATTTAGAAGTATAATCTTCACTTGGAAAAGTTGAGTTCAGTGAAGCAGAGAATAAAGGGATGTAACAAACTGAGCAGTAAAAGTATAAAGTTTGTCGTTTCTCAGCAGTATTTGGAGCTTGTTTAACGAGTAAAGTTATAATCTTTTTCTCTGTACTTTTTATCGTTTGAAATTATTCTTTCTTTTGCCATTTAGCCACTGCCACACTCCTTATTCAAAATGTTATTTTTAAATATGTAAACTAAAAATGAAAATTAACAAACAAAAATTGAGTTTCGTTTGCGAGTTTAGAAAATTTTCTTAAGAAATAAAAAGGCTCAAAGATTTTTCATTATAAAGAAACATAAAAATATATTTTGAGACATTTTTAAAAAATTTTCTAGTTTCTTAAATAAAAAAAAAAAATAAAAACTAAGCATTTATGTTAAAACATTTTTTTAAGTGGAGGTATAAAAATTGAATAGAAACATTAAACTAATTCACGAAAGTAAAACGATGTAATTTATGAAATCTCATTCCGCTTACTGAATTCTCAAATACAATGCAAACTACGATTTTGAATATCCTCGCCGACGGCAATATTCCTTTCTTTTTCATCGCGACGTGACTGGGAAAAAGTCCACAAAACTTGGCATGTTTTCAGAATACAAATATTTGTATTCAAAGCTGAATGCATAATTTTATACATCGGTATCTTTATGGTCCAGATAAAAGCCAGAGAACGTGCGCATATATAATAATCAACAATCGTGGCCCATTTATTATTTTAAATAATTTATTACATTTTGTTGCTAAATTTTATATTAAGTTTTAATATTTTATGTGGATTGCTTTATTTTCAGTCTTTCGGACTCTGATCGTTTCTATTTTCCTCCTTGTTAGTTTTAAATTCAAGATTCAAATCCAATACACACACCACTCCTAACTTTTTATTATCCCCACTACTTTTAACAGACTGAGACAATTTAACCTTCCTGATTCCTTTTCCAATACCGAAGCTAAAGTTACATTTCTCCAAGTATTCCCTTTAACTGAAACTACTTTTTATAAAGCACTTTCGTAATAGCTTTAACAACTTCAGTTGATTTCCCTACCCCTTTCAAAATTCTAGATCCTACACCTATTGATATCAATCTCTCCTCTTTACTAAAAATGTACATAATTTGTCGAATTTTAAAACTTCTTTCAATTCTCTCATTTTTCCTTTCCACACTTTTCTAAACTCCCATTTAACTTCACCCCCCATCTCTCTCATCCTTGACAAAAATCTACTCTTACTTTTGCTTTCCTTTAGAGCCTGCTAATATTCCACTTTTTCCTTATCTCTCTTTTAAATCATTCAAGAAGCTACTCGCATGTTGCATTCAGATCTTAGATTCCATTACCAACTACCCACCTTGATATCCATCTGTTCTTATTAAAAATGTGAATAATTCTTTGAATTTTAAATCTTTTCTCTATCCTACCTCTCACTTTTCCTTTCCACACTTTTTCCACTTTTTTCTTATCTCTGTTTTACAACATTTAAGAAGCTACTTGCATGTTTTATTTAGATCTTAGATTACATTAAAAAAGACCCCACTTGATATCCACCTCACCACAATTTTCTAAACCCTCATTTATTTTCACCCTCCATCTCTCTCATCCTTGACAAAAATCTACTCTACAATTTACTTTTCTTTAGAACCTGCTAATATTCCACTTTTTCCTTATCTCTGTTTTACATTACTATTTCAAACTACCTACCTTGATATCCATCTGTTCTTGCTAAAAATGTGAATAATTCTTTGAATTGTACCTCTACCTCTCATTTTTCCTTTCCCCACTTTTTCAAAAACCTCATTTAACTTCGCACTCCATCGCCCTCATCCTCAGGAATAACCACTCTTACCTTTGCTTTCCTTAAGAACTTTCTCATACTCTTCTGTTTCGTTATCTCTGTTTTACATCATTCAACCTCATTTCACTCTTTATCTCTCTCAACCTTAGCAAAAATATACTCTCACCTTTTGTTTCCTTTCGAACCTTCTCGTAATCCAATTCACTCTTATCTCTGCTTTATATCTTTCAACAAGCTACTCACATTTTTCATTTAGATCTTAGATATCATTACCAACTACCTCCCTTGATAACCATCTGTTCTTACTAAAAATGTGAATAATTCTTTGAATTTTAAACATTTTCTCTATCCTACCTCTCATTTTTCCTTTCCACTCATTTAAATTCAAATTCTATTGCCCTCATCCTCAGAAAAAACGACTCTTGCCTTTGCTTTCCTTTTTAACCTTCTCATGCTCTGCGTTTTCCTTATCTCTGTTTTACATCATTTAAGAAGCTACTCGCATTTAGATCTTAGATCCCAGTACAAACTACCGACCATGATATTTATCTGTTCTTACTGAGAATGTGAATTATTTTTTGGATTTTAAACCTTTTCTCTATTCTATCTCTCATTTTTCCTTTCTACACTTTTCTAAAACCTGATTTAATTTCTCACTCCTTCGCTCTTATCTCCAGGAAAAACCACTCTTACCTTTGCTTTCCTTTAGAACCTTCTCATACTCTTCTTTATCCTTATCTCTATTTTACATCAATCAACAAGCTACTTAAATTTTTTACTTAGATCTAAGATCGCATTAAAAAAGACCATCTTGATATCCATCTCACCACACTTTTCTAAAATCTCAATCAACTTGACTCTCCATCTCTCTCATTCTATAACAAAATCCACTCTTACCTTTGCTTTCCTTTAAAACCTGCTAATATCCCACTTTTTCCTTATCTCTGTTTTACATCGTTCAAGAAGCTACTTGCATGTTTCATCTAGATCTTAGATCCCATTACCAACTATCCACCTTGATATCCATCTTTTCTTACCAAAAATGTGAATTATTCTTTAAATTTTAAACCTTTTTTCTATAATACCTTTCATTTTTCCTTTCCACATTTGTTTAAAACGTCACTTTGCTTCACACTCTATCGCTCTCTTCCTCAGGAAAAGCCACTCTACCTTTGCTTTCTTTTAGAACCTTCTCATGCTCTGCTTTTTTCTTATCTCTATTTTATATTATTGAACAAGCTACTCCAATTTCTCACTCAGATCTTGCATCGCATTAGAAAGGACCCACCTCGATATCCATCTCACCACATTTTTCTAAAATCTCATTTAACTTCGCACCCAATCACTCTGATCCTCAGAGAAAACCAATCTTACCTTTGCTTTCCTTTAGAACCTTCTAATATTCCACTTTTTACTTATCTCTGTTTTAAATCATTCAAGAAGATACTCGCCTGTTTCATTTAGAGTTAAGATCCCATTAAAAACTACCCACCTGGATATCCATCTATTCTTACCAAAAATGTGAATTATTCTTTAAATTTTAAACCTTTTTTCTATAATACCTTTCATTTTTCCTTTCTACACTTTTCTAAAACCTGATTTAATTTCTCACTCCTTCGTTCTTATCCTCATTAAAAACCACTGTTACCTTTGCTTTCCTTTAGAACCTTCTCATACTCTTCTTTATCCTTATCTCTGTTTTACATTAATCATCAAGCTACTTAAATTTTTCACTTAGATCTAAGATCGCATTAAAAAAGACATAACTTGATACCCATCTCACCACACCGTTCTAAAATCTCATTTAACTTGACCCTCCATCTCTCTCATCTATGACAAAAATCTACTCTTACCTTTGCTTTCCTTTAGAACCTCCTCATAATCCACTTTTTCCTTATCTCTGTTTTACATCATTCAAGAAGGTACTCGCATGTTTCATTTAGGTCTTAGATCACATTACCAACTATCCACCTTGATATCCAACTTTTCTGACTAAAAACGTGAATAATTCTTCGAATTTTAAACCTTTTCTCTATCCTACCTCTGATTTTTCCTTTCCACACTTTTTTAAAACCTCATTTAACTTCACCCTTCATCTCTCTCATCCTTGACAAAAATCTATTCTTACCTTTGCTTTCCTTTACAACCTTCTAATATTCCACTTTTTGCTTATCCCTGTTTTATATCATTCAGGAAGCTACTTTCGCGTTTCATTTGCATAGATGTAATTACCAACTAGCATTACCAACTATCTACCTAGATATCCATCTGTTCTTACTAAAAATGTGAATAATTCTTTGAATTTTAAACCTTTTTTCTATCCTATCTCTCATTTTTCCTTTCCACACTTTGTTAAAAGACCCACCTTGATATCCATCTAACCACACTTTTTTTTAATCTCATTTAACTTGACCCTCCATCTCTCTTATCCTTAATAAAAATCTACTCTTACCTCTGCTTTCCTTTAGAACCTTCTCATAATCTAGTTTATTCCTATCTCTGCTTTACATCTTTTAACAAGCTACTCACATTTTTCAATCAGATCTCAGATTTCGTTACAAAATAAATCCCTTCATATCCACCTCTCTTCTTAAATAAAAATTTACATAATCTCACTTTGACAGGCTTTTTTTAACACTCTTTACTTTAAGCCCTTCAGCTTTGTTTTTAAACTTTTGTTTGAATACTCCCAACTGTTTTTCTTCTTCTTGCTTCTTCTTCTGTTCTGCATTCTTTATCCCAGTTAACTTCACTTTTCCTGCTTCGCTTCATCATCAACTTCTTTTGTTTGCATTAATCTTATCATTCTCCTCTTTCCTCCTTTTCTATAATAATTCATCTCAGATAGAGATGCGCGACAAATACCTCCACCGTTCATCACCAGCGCCATTAGTTCAACCGTTCGAACTACAGATGTTTTTAATAACCCGCCTTGCTTCCTCCTAAGGACTTTTTGTATGCACCCGAGCTTCCAACGTAGACGGGAAGTGGCACTGCGCATCCGTGAAGAGAAGTATCATTGGTGGAGAGATCTCTATTCTCCATTAATGAAAATGCTCTGCTTGACGCAAATGTACTTCACCAGGCCATTTCTTGGAGCACTGCTACACGCTCCTTCCCTCATTCTCCTTTGCAATTTTTGGTAGGATCTTTGCGTGTCATCTCTTCCATATCCATGATCTCATACCTGTGCAGATTTTTCCTCTCTCCTTCATTTATCTCCTTATTCTCTCTTTCTGAGCCTTCTCAGCGCAGCCCAGTCCATTTGTCTCGTCAACTAGCATACTTCCAACATTTCGCGCTTGCGCTCCTCTACTTTATTCGCCTCCATCTGATGTTACACTTTAACCTCAATAACTAAAAGTGCTAATTGTTCAGTATCGATTTTCTCGTTTCAAAATATTTTTACCATTTCACCTTCACTTGTACTGTATGATCGGACTATCCACCACTTTCTAGTATCCAAATCCGCTTCACAATATTTTGAATCCCCAAACTTCTAGCACCCCTCCATCTGACCACCTGTTTTCTACAAAAGACACACCAGAAGCAGTGCTCCCAATTTTGTTGTCTTTTCGTAGAGCGCATGCGTCGCGTCGAGAACGGCATTGAGTATTTTCACTTGTGACGTCATTTCAAAATGTCCGAACAGCTCAGAGATGACAAAGCATTGTATAAATTGCGTCGTTTGTATTATTTGTATTATTAATTTTAATTCTTTAATTTAATTTAATTATATTTATATATAATTTAATTATTTTAATTTTTAATTTAATTTAAATGTAATTTAATTTAATTTAATTTTTTTTAACTTTAATTCTAACTCTATTTTAGGATAACTCAGAGTTATTATACTTGCAAACAATTTGAAAAGTAGAGTGCAAGAAGGTAGATGACAAACTTCTGGTGCATGGTGAGGTTAGTATTTACACGTTCATTTTTCATTACCTGCATGGATTCATTTATATTGGAGTATATTTTTTTTGTATTATGCCACTAAATTTTGTATTTATTTAATAATAACCCTTTCTTGAAAAGCAGCATTCAATTATACACATCGCTAGATGCTTTAAATTTGAGGTTAGGAAATGTGCATTGCAACAGAAAAATCTCCTTGATTTTTTCTAACAAATATAGATAATGCTTGAAAAATTAAAATGATATAAACTGTTCCAGGTTAAATCTTTATCAGCTGGAGGTCCTAGTAAATAATAAAAAAAAAATGGTTAGAAAATATTTGTTCATTGTAACGCACTGATATATTGCATAAATTAAAATTTTTTAATAGTAACGTCAACTTACTTTATCATTCCAAAGTTTCATATTACGCAGAAATTATCAAATTAAATACTATTTTTTGTCTGCATTCATTTTTTTTGTAGAAAGCCGGAGTACTGCCAAGTATTCAAAATTATTTAATGCTGGTATTTATTGAGTAAAATGAGTAAAATGAATTTGGAGGTTAGAACTTAATTGCTATAGCCTTGCGTAAAATTTATCTAATTTATATTACCTGATATAAAATAGTTATAGAAAAATGTTGAATTTCTTATCGGCTACTCATTTAGAGGACCAATTTTAATCGCACTTGTCCATTGTTCACATCTTTTTTCGAAAACTAATTTTTTCCTGAAATGTGTACTCTTTACCCGGTCTGGCAAACTTTTTATTTGTTCATTTTATAATAGTTGGGGTTTTCTGGAACGATATTCCACGACCTATCCCTGAGGTGTTCGGCCATTTTGAAATTTTATGGCCTAATGAAAACACTCAATTGGTTACCGTTAGCGCGCTTATTTAAAATGACTAAATATTTAAGTGAAATTTTTACAATAAATAATGATTGTAAAATTATTTAAAATATTTCCTTAATCACAAAATAGACTTATGAAGTGAAACATGTAATAATTATTTGTTTTTACTCCTTAAAAATAAATTATTTTAAATTTAAATTAAGGAAACAGTTTTTGATTACAAATATGAATTATAATAATGTTTAATATCTCTATGAACTTTAAATTATTATTTGTGATAAGCAATTCCAATTAAAAAAGAATTGACGATTTTAAAAAATCTTCAATTTGCGCCTATCATATGTGATTTAAGATACTTGTTGCATTTTGCGAAACAGGGAATTTATGAATTTAAAAAAATATTTTATTTAGGTTAAGATATCGCTGAGAAGTTCTTGTCACTTTTATGAACAAAAAAGTATTTGAAAAAGGAAAAGGCTTAGGCAGTAGTATACGTCATAATATAGTCAGACATTTAGGTTGAAGTAGTACAGGTCAATATTTAGTAAGCCAAAATTCATAGAGAGAGATACTTAAATACCGGGATGGAGAATTATTAATTACAATCTGGAAATTTATTAATTTACTCTGGCCACTCAGTTGTTAAAAATAAATGAAAATTTTAATAAAGTACCTTCACAGTAAAAAATCAACATTTTATTATATATTCGTAAAAATAAGCAATCAGCAGGTTTTCTCTGATCAAAATATTTCATTATTCTATTTTTAATAAATAATTAAAATTTTTTAAGAAAAATGTTTGCCCTTCGTTCTATTATTTGGTAATTGTTAAACTTGGTAATACTATGAACTGAAGTGAATTTCATTATTTCGGAATTGTAAATTCTTTAATATTATACACTGTAAGGAAATTTTATTTTTTGGGAATTTAAAAATTCCGTAATATTATAAACTGTTTGGAAATTTTGAAATTAGGGATTTTTATATTTCGGCCATTTTATAATTTTATGAATTTTATTTTTCAAATATTTTATTTTTCGGGAAATTTACAGCATCGGGAATTTTATTTTTGAACCTTTTTCAGTCGTCCTTGTTGAAAATCAAAATCGATGAAAAATAAAATATCTGAACTCAATACTTAGTAATTAAATAATTTCTTTAATTTAAAATGGTTAGAATTTTAGACTTGATATAAGAGATCTGAATTTTGAAGTTAAAAAGCTAACTGTTCAATTTTAAAAGTTTATCGAACAAATAATAAATTTTAAAATCTTCGATGTATATATCAAAACAATTCAAAATGCATTCTCTCGAATAGTGGGACAATATTAATTGAAAAAGTAAAATAAAAAATAAAAATTCCTGGCTATTTTCTGGTGTCCGCAAGTGGCCACGTATTAAATTAGCACGATCCATGGTGCTGTTAATTGATAAAAAATAACAGTAAATAGTAAAAACTCCACTTTGGGGGTAAAAAATCCTTGGTCCTGAAACTTTGAACAGTTCTGTGCTTTATTGGAAACTTTCTCTATAAATATCTTGCCCTTGTATGTGTAATGCACCTACTAAAGGCCTTAGTTTTATGAGCCATGATAAACCCCAAAATATATACCATTAAGGCCATTCCAGGTGAGCTCTATACTGAGCCATAAACTGAGGTCTAGGATCCACCCACCTCAAAAGCTCTTTTGCTCCATACTTTGCAATGCCTTTGCGAGCTTTTAAGGATTTAAAGGAAAATGTTGGCTTACTGATATCAAGTGCCAGATATTGATCAAAACGAGGGCTTCATTCAGTTTTTATATTTCGCTAAGCTAAGAAGAAAAATTAGAATTCTGAATTATTATAAAAAACAATATATTAAAATTAAAAGAATGTAAAATATACTAATCTCAGGTATCACAGACCGCTGTAGATATTTATGCATAATTAAATAATGTATGAAATTTTTGTTATCTGAGTTACACAGAAAATGATAAATTTTAATTAATTTATTATTAAGTGTATTTTACAATCGCAAGAGGAGGGACCTATACAGTGTGTTCCAAAAGTCTCGATACACCTAAATATCTCTCCAGAGAAATATTTTTTCAAAAAAGGTCAAGGTCATTCTTAAAGTTACTTTTAACGAAGAATCCAGTGGTGAACTTGAATTTGACCTTGAACTTGATCTTCAAGGTTATTTCAAGGTCAATTTTGTTTTTTTTTAAATGGGAACCCCTATT
>JAAAKG020174611.1:0-26898 GCA_010014905.2 Druon quercuslanigerum
TCTTATAAGGGGGGCTGCTCTACCAATAACCTTCTTACCTTCGTTTATGCGTCTATCTAACTCCTCATCTACCTTACCGTCCCTAGCCTTTTGTAATATACTTTAAAAGCTTATATTTTACAATAATTGAACGATCCTAGTCGTTTTTCCGGTTTCATGTGAATCTGCGCTTACCCATGAATTGCAGATAAAAAAGAGAGAACTAGATTTTTGCCAAATCATTTCAGAATGAAATTCCTGATGGAAAATAAAAATCAATACAGTTTCAGCAGCCAAAGCGTGATGGAAACTTTCGGCAGATTACCAACATTGAAACCAAATCGATAACATTGATATGGGGTATAAATGTGTAGCCGATTGGCAGTGATCACACTTTGTTAGACCGAGGCGTGAGATATTAGCAACATGTCAATACCTGTCCAATATCATAAAATGAAAAAAAAAATATTTTACTGTTCCAAGAAGAAAATAAATAGAAAAAAAATATCGCAAGCTTGATCGAATGGAAATAAGAATATTTCCAGGACTGTTCATGACAGCCACTCTGCACATAAATTTTCTTTTTGTTTTACTTTGATACTTCAGGAATTGTCAGTCGTTGCAGAAATGACGGAAAAGTGTTTCTCTTTTATAGTGATATCGACGCTATAGAATTTAATATATTTTATGTATATGGAATGGTTTGGGCATAGCAATATTTTTTGCGACCTTTTAACAATTTTTTTTACGAAAAATATTAGACTAGACAAGCATGTAATGCCTATAAACTACAATTATTATTGACACTTTTTAAAGATATTATATTGAGCGATTTTTGTTTTCATCTTTGTATTCTAGAACGGCAGAAAGAATAGAAAGAAAGCCGAATTTCATCGAGTATCAATAGCATTGCAAATGGTTTTTACATGTAATTTTGATAATATTAAGAAAATTATAACTAATAAAAAAGCGACATGTCGACTTTCAACTTTCATATATGAAAGTTGACATATAGAGGAGTCAAATAAGGTTTTAACTAGGAAACCCGGCGGCGTTTTACCGATTTGAATGAAACCTTTTGCATTGTGTTGTTAAAGATGATTAATGAAAATTTAAACCAAAAATCATGCCGCTAATTGTTATTTATTTGTATAAACAAATATTTTCGTAAAACCAATTTAAAAGTTGAATAACTTGAAGAAATTCAGTTGTAAAGCCACAAAATAGTGTATTTATGTATGTGGGGGTAGCTAATTATAAACTTAGGGGTGCAAAAATTCAAAATGGCGGCCAATTTTTTTTACCGTTTATAAAAAAAACTCAAAATAAAATATTAATACTTGACATACATGTTTCTTAAGGCATTGATGGATAACAGAAAATAAGTTGGACTTGAAAGGAACCCCCAGATACATAAATACACTGTTTTCGTAGCTTTAGGACTGCATTTGTTCAAGTTATTTAACTTTAAAAATTATATTACGGAAATCATTGTTTAAACAAATGAGTAAAAATTAGAGGCAAGATATTTTGTTTAACTTTTCATTAAACATCTTCAACAACACAATGCAAAAGGTTTAATTCAAATAAGTGGAACGCCGCACAGTAGGATATTTTGGATTTGTTCTTACAAATAATCGACGACTCGTCAATTTTCAACCAAATTTAAGATTTTTTTAAAATACTCGCGAATAAATTTACCCTCAGAGAGATACGCTACTATTACGGTTTGAATCGTCAGTACGTAAAAGAAACGTCAACTAACGTCGGCAGTGTTCGGCCGATTTTCAGGCTATTCAGATGTCAGTAATATTTGGTAATTCGTACAAACAATGCTTCATGCTCATTGTTATTTATGTTTTCAACCATTACAAGTGCAAACCTTTCTATTCTCATTCTATTTTTGCAATTAAAGTTTTAAAGAATAGTTAATAAACGTTCATAACTTTAATACTTAAATTTTCAAATTATTCAACCGAGAAACGTTTATTCTGAATTTTAAATCTTTTTTTCTCATAGTTTTTATGTTTAATTCAATACAATTATTGTTTAAAAATTAAATACCGACCAAAATTTTTTTATCAATGACATTATACTCTTTTCCATGGTTTTATTTCTCGCGGAATCTGAATTTTATGATTATTGTGCTCTCTGATTATTGATAAGAATGTTAATGATAATTCTAGTAAATAAAAATTCAACGGTACCAGAAAAAAACTTATCAGACACTCTATATTCTTTTCCATAGTTTTCGTACTCGCACAATTGAAATTCTAAGTTGTTGGCTAGTACTGATAATTATACAAGAAGTTTTTAATATACAAAAGAATTAGAAACAATGAGAAAAAACAATTAGAAAAAATATTTAAAATTCTATAAAATACTCTTTCGTTGATTTCTTCAGAATAAACGTTTAAACCGTAATAGTGGCGTACCTCTCCGACGGTAAATTTATTCACGAGTTTTAAAAAAAAATTCAATTCGGTTGAAAATGGACGAGTCGTCGATTATTTGTACGAACAAATCCAAAATACCCTACTGTTCGCCGCCGGGTTTCCTAGTTTTTCATTTTTAACGTTTAACGTGCCTCCTCTAATATAGATTTATAAATATATATTATCAGTAAATTCGCTATCAATTAAATATTCTCTTTTAATTATAGATTTTTTTTATTATTTTGTTATTTATCTAGTTTTTCGTGAAACAAATTAATTACCCGATTTGAAATTTTGATTATATATGCGCGACTAAGAATGCGCCCATGCGTGCTTCTGTTGAATCTCGCGGTCTACAATATATTCACTTCGAGCTTGGTCTTTGTACTTCTTCCATATTTGTGCACAGACTTTTTTAAATTAAGGTGAAACCATCGTCAACAGTACTTTTGTGATTGTGAATTCTCTTTCGTTAAAGCTCCTTCGTCTTTAAGAAACGCATTTTATTTTTATTAAATTAAATTTTTTGCTATGGAAATCTAATTGTAGAACTTAAGTGAGGTGAAGGAGGTCCAAATAAGGCCACACTCTCGATACATTTTAAGCCATTGTATGGCCCTCATTGTACCTGTTCTTAAATTTCAAGTACTCTTAGACTCTAATGTGAACTTGCAGGGCAAAATGAGGCCTATGCTAATTGCATCTTTTTCTACTGAGCAATACTCTCGCGCATGCAGTTTTCACGCGTTTATTAGAAACAGTTAAAATTTCAGCCCTCACATTTTTTTAAAGAATAATAATTTTGATGTACATAAATCTTATATATTTAGTTAAAACTTTAACTGTGTTCGTAGAAGATTGTAGTATTTGTTTAAAAATAAAAGTATTGATTTACAAAATGTAACTATTTCGTACAAAGTTAACTTTTTTGTTGAAAGTTGATTTCTGGGTGAAAATTCAACTGTTTTGTTGGAAAGTAGTTTTTAGCTTCAAAATTCAACAATACACTACTTGGTTGAAATTGGACTTCATTGTTGAAAATTCAACAATTAAATTTAAAAATAGTTTTTTTTTAGTTTAAAACTTTAGCATTTGGTTAAAAATTTATATTTTTAGGTGCAAATTTAACTTTTTGGCTTAAAATTCATGCATTTCGTTAAAAATTTACGTTTTTTGATAAGAATTCATTTTTTTTTTAATTAATCTTCTTATTTAAAAAATCATATTTTTGGTTAAAAATTAATTTTTTTTTTAAACTCACCATTTTAGTATAACATTCATCTCTCACATTAAAAATTGATATGTTTAGTTCTAAACTCTCTTTCCTTTGTCTGATATTTATTTTTTTCAAAGAAAAATGTAGAAATTCCATTTTTGGCCTTAAATTACTTTTTTTATTTAAAAATTGGTATTTTAATTTAAAATTGACATTTTCTAGTTGAAAGTTACCCTGTTTGTTAAAAAATTCATGTATTTCGTTAAAAATTCTTATTTTTTAAAGAAAATCCATCTTCTTGCGTGAAAAAATCATCGTTTTCGTTAAAATTCAACTCTTTGTAGAAAATTTGTTTTCAGCTTGAAAATTGAACAATTCCATACAAAATTACATAATTTGCTTAAAAATTTACTTTATTGTTGAATATTCATATTTTTTGTTAAAAATTTAATTACTCTGATTAAAAATTTGATTTTTTTAAAAATTCAATTAACTTTTGGTTAAAAATCTTCATATTTTTTAGTTGAAAATGACACTGTTTGTTTTAAAACTCACATATTTCGTTGAAAATTCGTTATTTTTTAAAAATAAATGTAATTTTTTTGTTTAAAAATCCAACTTTTATGCAGAAAAGTCATTTTTAGCTTGAAAATTCAACAATTTCAGGGAAATTAATACTATTTGGTTTGAAATTGACTATGTTGTTAAAATTCTCATTATTTTGATTGAAAATTAAACTTATTTTCTGCAAGTACGAATTAATTTTAACTAAAAATAATTTTTATATTGATGTATTCTATTTGAATATTAAACTATGTGATAAAAATATAATCTTCAAAATTCATTATTTTTTATTAAAAATACTACTGTTTTGTGGAAAAGTCGTTTTTTACATTGAAAGTTCAATAATTTTATAGAAAACTATATCCTTTGGTTGAAATGGGCTATGTTGTCGAAATTGAACTTTTTTGGTTAAAAAATTAACAAATTTTGTTGAAACTTTTGTTAGAAATGCAATTAACTTTTGGTTAAAAATTTATTTTTAAATCGGTTTTTAAATAAAAATATATTTGGAGAATTAGTCTTTATTACTAGGGAATTATTCTTTTGTTTTAAAATTGATTGATTTTAGTTAAAAATAAATTTTTTTTAAAGAAAATGTAACTATTCCATTTTTGGTTACAAAAATTTATTCCTTTATAATTAAAAAATTACTGTCTTGCTCTTAAGGAAATTATTAGAAATTATATATTTTTTGTAAAATTAGCAAATCCAATTTTTTTCTTTAACTCCTTCGTAGAAATGCACAATTTCTGAAATTACGAAGAACCCTCAATTTTCCAGTAATTATGAAAATTGTTGGAAATGAGGAGTTCAAACAGTGTTTTAAAAACAGTTTGTTTTTTGTCTTGTTCGTCATTTTTTTCTATAATTTTTTGTCAGCTACAACATTTCCTAGCACAGATACGTAATTACTGTTTGAGAAAACGAGCTTCACATTCCTACTATCGATTTTTTCTTCACCTTTTACTGTCATTTTTAAGAACTAAATTTTGGAAAGTGGCATAGTTTTAAAAAACGAAATAAAATTTTTTTCCAACATTTAATAATACCGAAATTCAGATATTTTTAATGTTCTTTTTCTTTCATTTTGCATAAAAACCTAAATTATTATCCGTAAATCAGCATTTAAAAAAAAGTTTTTTAAAAAGTAGCTGTCAGGACATTATAGAAAAGTATTTTATACGAATTATAACTCTGGCTTCGGGTAAATGTTTTTCCTATATTGCATTGTTTCAACACCCCCATGATTTTTTTTTCAAAAAATATTTAAAGGTGTATTTTGAAGTGTGCCCTTTAAGGTTTAAACGATGTTGAGGTTTTTTTTCATGTTCTCTATCGTTAAATATGAATTATTCATTCCTAATGATTTTCGGTCATTTTTATAAACAAATGTTAAAATATTGAAAGATAAGCATGAAGAACGCATTATCCAATGATGTGTAGAAATTGCCCTAGTAGTCCCTAACAATATTGGGGCTTTGTTAGGGGCCCTAACAGCTTACCCTTATTAGGGTGCCCCTCATCAGGACCTTTGGTGGTCCGAATATGGCAACCCTTTCAATTAAGATGACTTCCGTAATAAGCCCCCTAATGTGGTCCTGAATAGGATCGCTTTAGGGCCTAATTAATTTACATGATGAAAACATTTTTTTTTTAAATACAAAACAAAATCAATAAAGAATCTGACAAGCTAACGTTTGACGCGGACAAATTGGGAGGTATGAAATGCTCGATTTATGCTGGACCGTTCTGAGTTAATACCACGTAAATGAAAACAAACTTTTAGACCATTTTAAAATCGTTAAAAGTTTCAGTGAATTATTGTTCTCATAATAAATTTTTGGCGGTAAGTACTCAGATTAAAATAAGCCTTTTAGCAGATTAGCAAAAAAACCGTTGTGAATGATGTTTATAAGTTAGGTCATTGTGTCCTACGCGTGCCACACGTAAAAAAATTATGTTTATATGTATACATCTTTAATAATATGAATTGTAGATTATTTCATTCGAATTATCTAAAATGATTTTATTTATTTGTTTTGTTAAAAAGAAAAGAGAACTAATTTTTCAAGCATATGTGAAAACGCGTGAAAATTTGTCCACAAAAATCATTTTCTATATATTTTTTGTATATTAAAAAACATATATTAATAAATTAATTAAATTAAATCTAAGAAATAACTAATTTCTCTAAATAATTTATTATTAATGAAATATTACAAATGCATACTTTATAATTTTTAAATATACTCGCTCTTTTCGGTACATGCGCAGTTGAAAAAGTCGCGGTCCGTTAGCATCACTGACCTAACCTAATCTGGCATCATGGCGTCCCAACGCTTTCAAATACGTAACGTGTTTGCATTAACTATTGCATTTTAAAAAGTTTTTCTGGTGTTTTAATAGTGTCCGGGATTCAATTATTTCATTTTCGAAAATCATGTCTGATTCGGAAGGAATCTACGAATTCCAGTTAGTCGAATTCGTTAAAAGAGGGCCAAAAACTTTAATTAGAGATGTTGACTGCGTACCGTTAAAATGGATCATATTTAATTACTGAAAAGGGAAACTCGAAACAAAAATCATACCGCCTCCTTATAACGAGCAAAGGAGCGAGCTTTTGCACTCACTCATCCAGGGTAAGGCACCTCCTCTACAAAGTTGGCCTTCTTACAATAAACAGTCACACTAAGGAGTAAGTATCTGAATTTTAAAAAGGCCTTTTTCTATGATCTTTTTTATGTAAACACTTATTTTAAGTTGTGTCGTCTGATATTAGTGTATCGAATTATATTCAAAAATATTTCTAATTTTCTAATTATGTTTTTTCTAGTAACATATGAGGAAGCCAAAAGACATTTCTCCAGAAGACAAAGCAGCTAAAATCACGAATAAATTCCGAGCTAATAGGACTTATTTTGTCAATGGAAAAACAAGAATTACATTTTTTTGTAAAAAGGCCCTATTGGAGCCCTAACGAGGACCCCTCACGTTAATTCGGAGTTAATAAGGATTATTGTTAGGGCCCTCAAAAAATTTCCTTTGACGACCCCTAACAATTTTGCTTAACCAAACTGGTACGACCCTTAAAAATTTGCATCATGCGGTCCCTAACAATAATAGGGAAACCCCATCAGCCCCTCAAAAATATCCCATCAAGATTTCTACACGAACAAAATGATGACCATTGCCTGAGAAAGCATAGAACAGCAATGACATATATGAGCTACAAGAAATTGAACATTGTGAGCTGATTAAATTGTAAGAAGTGTTTCTTAAAAGTAGGATGCGGTTATGAAATTTTGTAAAAATTTGCTTCAAACTTTTACCTACATCGGGTTTTAGAAATTAATGCTTCAGACTTTTAAATCTAACTTTGAAAATATAAGCAAGAAAATATTATTCATTGGATTATGAAATCAAACAAAATTATCTGGAAAAGCAAGACCAATAAACAAATATCCTATACTTTTGAGCGTGAGTGTATTTAGAAATAGTTTTCTATATAGGTTTCAATATAATCGTCTAAACGGTCCTTATTTATGTATTCACTGAGAAAACCCAGAGATTCTATTTTAGTAACACGGAAAGTCGCATATTTGTGATTTCTCTCTATATTTTAATATTCTCTTTGAACAGTGTTGCATTGAAGTCACTCAATATTACAGGAGACGAGACAAGAGAATACCTTTCGTTATTTTTTAATTTATTTTTCTCTTCTCAGAATGTTTTATTTTTAATGCAGTCATGGATTTTTTTAAATCAGGCTTTTGAATAAATAAAACCTTTTTTAGTACACAGAGAAACTTGACTATCTTGAAGAATTTCGCTTCGCTTGCTAGTTTGAGCGCGCCTAGACGCGCGTCTGTTGAATCTCGCGCTCGACAATGTATTTATCTCAAGCTTGGTCTTTGTACTTCTTCCATATTTGTGCAAAGGCCTTTTAAAATCAAGGTCAAACCATCGTCAACAGTACTTTTGTGATTGTAAATTCTCTTTCGTGAAAGCTCCTTTGTCTTTAAGGAACACATTCTCATGACGCATCTCATGCTTCGCACTTGATTTTGTCAAAAATTCAAACTCTTCTAAATTATGTTTAACACCATCATATCAAATGTATATTGCATTTATTTAAATAAATCTATATTATGGCAATTCATAATATGCATTGGTCTTAAAGGAGATTCAATTTCATTGTCCTGTTCTTATAATTATAAAAAAGTACGTATTCTATACGAAAAAAATATTTCCGCCGCGCGAATATACGCTCGACGCGCACCGCGCGCGCGGCTCGCAAGTTTTGGCGCGTCTCGGGCGCACGGCTGTTGGTTCTCGCGTTTAGCGCTCGATAATATATTTATTTTGAGCTTTGCGCTCAATGAGGTATTTACATCGCGCTTGGTTTTTGTATTTCTCCCATGTTTATGCAAAGATAGTTTAAAATTAAAGGTCAATGCATGGACAAGTGTAATTTTAGAATTGTGAATTCTCTTCTGTTAAAGCTCCTTCTGCTTTAGCGAAAACAGTGTCATCACGTATCTCGTGCTTCGCACGCAAGTTTATACCTGCAGTTGTATATCATTTTTCGATTTTGTCAACAATTTGAAGTTTTCTACATTATGTTTAACACTATTGTGTGAAATGTGCAACTAGAAAGTGAATTTTACATTTTTTAATATATTTTTATTAAAAAAATCTATACATATTTTTCGGTTAAACAACTTTTGTCTTTTTATTTTTTCATCTCTAGTGTCCTTTTTCCAAAAATTAAATTTCTAATTTTTAATGATACTGTTTACGATTAAAAGAAAATATACACGTCTTATATAGCAATGGTTATCACAAGTTTAAAGATCCTCTTTGGTTGAACATTTTTGGTCTATTAATTTTTTTTCGCTTCTTGTGTCGTTTTTCAAAAATTTATTTTTGTCATTTTATACGTTATTTTTTACTTTTGTCTCTTTATTTATTTTCATATTTTGTGTCGTTTGTCCTAAACTTTAATTTCTTTACTGTCAATTTTTATTTTCTACGAATAAAATAAAAACTACGCGTTCTATCAAAAAGTGTTTTATAAAAAATTTGTAGACCTTCTTGAAGTGCTCAATTTTTGTGTTGATGTTCTTTTATCTTGCATAGTTTGACCGCACAATACAATTTTACCTTCTTTTGTGTGCGATCAAAAGTTGAATTTTTCATCTTTCTTTAATTTTCTCGTGACGTGCGCTTTTGGCTTAAAATCTTAATTTTCGTTTGCTCTTTTGGATTTTGAAAATACTATAAATCTACATGCATAGAATTTATCAATATTTAAAAAATGGTCTCAAAAATGTTAAAAATGCTCTAACGTTTTGAATTTTTATTCAAAATAGCTGAGTAGCGAACTTTACTTTGAGTTTATAACACTGAAAGTATGAACCAAAGCCCAATCTAACAGAATTATTTTTTTCAAAAGTTAACGTACTCACAGATAGACATACAAACATATATAGTCATATCAATACACATTTGCAAAAACCTGTTTCGATGGCTTCGAATGTCTCAAAACGTGGACACTTGAGAAAGACGGTAGGGGGGGGGGGGGGTGTCAAGTTTTACACAAATTTAATACCTTCTCTAATAAGAACAAAAACGATTAGTAGATACAATTTAGGCCAAAGTATTTGTTAAATAAACAGTTATTGTAACTTGCGCCGTATTTTCAAGAAAGATAATTTGTTTATTTCTAATGTATTCTTATAACAACATTTAATGGATGTAGATATTTTTTGGTAGAAAAACGTTTACAAAAATTAAACTCTATTACTTTTAATCTTATATTTTGTGATGAAAGAAAATGTACTTGTCCTACCTAAAAATGATTAATAACAAATGTGTAGATACTTTTTTAGATACACAACTTTATTTCATTAATTTTTTTTCGCACATGGCGTGGCTCTTAGAAATTTTTTTAATTTTTAATTTTTAATTTTTAATGTTATTTTTTACGATTAAAACAAGAACTATGCAAACTATCAAAGAAAGGTCATGCAAAAAATGTTTGCACTTTTTTGGGCAAACAACTTTTCTCTAATTGATTTTTCGTACCTTGTGTCATTTGTCACAAAATTTAATATAAAAAATTTTTATTCTTGTTTTTTTCAAATAAACCCAAAACTACGCTTCCTATTAAAAAGCAGTTTTAACAATATTGTAGATCGTTTTTGGATGCACAATTTTTTTCTCCTCACATTTTGTCGTACATTGTATAGTTTGAACGTAAAATGGAATTCTTGTTTTTTTTTATTATGTTTGTGCGATTCAAATTTGAATTTTAGATTCTTCAAGAAGTTTCAAAAGGTTTTTATGATAATTTTTTAGAGCTTTTAAAAATTAACGTTTTTCTTTTCTTGACTTCTTGCATGTCGTGCGTTGTTTGACTTAAAATGTTCATTTTTTTATTTTTTAAATTTGAAAATGCCACAACTCTGATCATTTTCTTTTTATCGAAAAGAGTCGTGAGGCTAAATTGTTCAAGTTTACTACTACTACTACCAGTAGCTGTACATCCCTGACCATAAAACCGTAAAATCGTTTTTTTTGTCGGATTAAGAGGGTCTCGAAACGAGTAGATTAAAAAAAATCCGCGATAGTCAATTTTCACATAAAACTATTAACTTCTGATTACTATGAAAATGTGATAATTTTACTGATTTTTAACTTTCAATTTTAACACACATCATTCACAAGATGTGCAAAAAAGTTAAAAATTAATGTTCCATCACCAAAAATGTGTACAATCCTAATAAACGTGCCCCTGTAATCGTCTCATTTAACTCAAACGATTGGTTTTAATATAAAATTATTCAAATGTTACATTTTTAAAGCTAATATTATTAAAGATATTACTTATACTTTGTTTGAAAATTCGACCATTTGTTTAAAAATTCATCTTTACAGGTTGGAATTTTTTTTTTTCTTAAAGTAAAACTGTTTGGTTATAAATGTAACTTTTTGATATAAAATAAACTTTTTCATTCGTAGAAAATTCAAATATTTGGTTTTAAGACCTTTCAATAGACTAGAATATCAATAACAAAAAATTTCCACCTTTCACATTCTACTTAGACTGGTTGACACAAGAGAAAATTGTATCATATCACCCCCTTTTAAAAAAATCTACTTTTTTGCATGAAAACTAAAGTCTCTTGATAAAATTTAATCTTTTTTGGTCGCAAATTATTCTTTTTCAGTTAAAAATTAAAAATATTGATTGAAAATGTTATATATTTCGACTAGAAATCTTAAATGTTTCATAGTGATTTCAATACGGTACCTATACATTAATTTTATTTAAACGAATTAATTCTCCTATATTCGTGAAAAATCGCCTCATATTCCCTCTTTTCAGAGTATTTTGCACTGTGAAGTGTGTTAAAATATTATCTTTGTATGCTTGATGTTCCATTTCAGGCATTTATCAAATGCAAACGAATAAAAATTCGTTACGTTACACTTTATATACTTTATATACTTTAATACTTTATTACTTTATATACACTTCACACTTTATATATATTGACTTGAAATCTTCAATGTTTCATATTGATTTCAATACGGTACCTATACATTAATTTTATTTAAACGAATTAATTCTCCTATATTCGTGAAAAATCGCCACATTTTCTCTCTTTTCAGAGTATTTTGCACTGTGAAGTCTGTTAAAATATTATGTTTGTATGCTTGATGTTTTATTCCAGGCATTTCTCAAATGCAAACGAATAAAAATTCGTTACGTTACACTTTATGTATATATTTTACACTTTATATACTTTATATGCACTTTACACTTTATTTATATATATATATATATATATTTTTTTTGTTTTGGTTGACTTGCAATCTTAAATGTTTCATATTGATTTCAATACGATACCTATACATTAATTTTATTTAAACGAATTAATTCTCCTATATTCGTGAAGAATCGCCCTATTTTCCCTGTTTTCAGAGTATTTTGCACTGTGAAGTCTGTTAAAATATTATGTTTGTATGCTTGATGTTTTATTCCAGGCATTTCTCAAATGCAAACGAATAAAAATTCGTTACGTTACACTTTATGTATATATTTTACACTTTATATACTTTATATGCACTTTACACTTTATTTATATATATATATATATATATTTTTTTTGTTTTGGTTGACTTGCAATCTTAAATGTTTCATATTGATTTCAATACGATACCTATACATTAATTTTATTTAAACGAATTAATTCTCCTATATTCGTGAAGAATCGCCCTATTTTTCCTGTTTTCAGAGTATTTTGCACTGTGAAGTCTGGTACAATATTATGTTTGTATGTTTGAAGTTTTATTTCAGGCATTTATCAAATGCAAATGAATAAAA
Organism: Druon quercuslanigerum; assembly: GCA_010014905.2. Lineage (NCBI taxonomy): Eukaryota > Metazoa > Arthropoda > Insecta > Hymenoptera > Cynipidae > Druon > Druon quercuslanigerum. The sequence continues at coordinate 12,587 of JAAAKG020174611.1, forward strand.
ATTCGTTACATTACACTTTATGTATATATTTTGCACTTTATATACTTTATATACTTTATTACTTTATTACTTTATGTATACTTTACACTTTATATGTTAATTTCGACTTGAAATCTTAAATGTTTTATATTGATTTCAATACGGTTCTTATACATTCATTTTATTTAAATGAATTAATTCTTCTATATTCGTGAAAAATCACCCTATTTTCCCTGTTTTCAGAGTATTTTTCACTGTGAAGTCTGGTACAATATTATGTTTGTATGTTTGATGTTTTATTTTAGGCATTTATCAAATACAACCGAATAAAAATTCGTTTCGTTACACTTTATGTGATGATCTATTACGAAGTAGCAGAGGGATAGAGAACGTTTTTTTTAATAGCGCGACATAGTTTTAAGCAGACTCTTAAATTATTTATTTTCCGTGTGATCATTGAAGTTCAGAAGGTACCAATTAACGGCATGGCTTCAATAATGAAAAACCAAGACAGTTACCGGAAAGTGCCTACCTGTGCGGGAACCTATCCAGATAAAGGAGTGTTCCATCACGATTGTATGACGTCGATTCTGCAGAGCTGTGCAGGAATTGAAAAGGAAGATAAGGCAGAGAGCAAGTGTAGGGCTTGTTTAGTTCTCAAGGCTGGAAAATTGGTTTCGTCGAACCTTCTTTCCCACGAATATCCGGATGTTTACCACTCACAGGGAGTGAAATGCAAGAAATTGACTACCCTCTATTTAGGGGAATTGACAACATTACCGTAATTGCTTTTCAATCAACGTTTCCAACACATGTAACCGCTGGGGTGAAAAACACACCTCTTTGGGGGTGGGGGGATGTGCAAGAAAATGCGTTGCGTAATATATGGATGACCCCTAATGGTCTGTCTATAAATGTTATTTTATCTTAACACCCTCTCTCTGAATGTAGGGCAGCAGTTTCCTTAACTGGGATTTTACCATTATGGTGCATCTTTTCGTGGCCGTGACCGTGCGGTGTACTCTAAGCTTTGGTACTATGATAGAAAATAATTAAAAATATAAAAATATCAGACTTCACAGACAAAATAACGCGGTGACATTTCATGAAAATTGTAGAATAATTCTTTTAAATAAAATTAATGTTAATATTGAAATATCAACAAAACAGATAACTTTTAGATCAACAAAGATCAATTTTCAATCTAAAATGATAAATTATAAAAAAGGTTCAATTTTCAGCCCAAAAAGAATAGTTTAGGAAAATCGTACATTTTTCCAACAAAATAATTAAATTTTTAATTGCATAATTGAATATTTGACCATATAGTTAAATTTTCCACCTAAAACATGTATTTTATTTTAAAAGGTCGAATTTTGAAACCGGAAAATATATTTACAACAAAAAACAATTATTTTTTAATAGAAAAAATGGACAAATTTTTAACTCATAAAGAATAAATTTTCAACAAAAATGAAAGAGACGATCTTTCAGATAATAAATCAGTTTTTGACAACAACAAGAAAATTCAATGAAAAAATACGTTTTTTTTAACAAAATTAATGAATTCTCCACTAAATAGACGAGTTTTTTGAATTCATAAAGGATAAATTTGTAAACAAAAATGGAATACTTAAATTTTCAGTTTAAAAGTTACTATAAAACTTACTTTCTATTGTACAAAAAAAAGTTTTCAAACAGTTGAATTCAATTAAAAAATACAATTTTCTAACAGAGTAGTAGAAAGCTTAACCAAGTAGATTGTCCAACTTGCATTTAAAGGAGACATTTTCAACAAAAAGTGGAATAGTTAAATTTTTAAATAAAAAATTAGTTTTCAACAAATAGAAAAAAAACAAAGTTTCAACTAGTTCAATTAAAAAAAATAATACTAATTTATAACAAAATAGATAAATCATCAACCAATTAAACGAATTTTCACCTTGTAAAGGATTCTTTTTCAACCAAAATTGGAATAGTTAAATTTTCAGATAAAAATTAGTTTTTAACCCAAAAAAATGTACTTTTAACAAGTTAGATATACTTTAATCAAAGAGGTGAATTAAAAAAAATAATTTTTAACAAAGTAGTTCGACTTTCAATCAAGCTGTAGAATTTTAAGCCAATTAAAGATGCATTTTCAACAATATAGTTAATTTTTCAACTGCAAAGATGAATTTTCTACGAAGAATATTCAGGTTCTTGTCAAAACAGACGAATTTTCAAAATAAAATTGTTGGATTTTGAATCCCAAAAGACGAGTTATCTACCAAACAGTTGAATTCTCAACTAGAAAATATTATTGTTAAACTAAATTTTTATTTTATATCAAATAGGTGTATCTTTAAGCAAGCAGTTCAAATTCTAAATAAGAAAGAAAAATTTTCAATCAATAATGAAATCATATAATTTTCAGTTAAAATACTTAGTTTTTGAACAAAAATAAACCGAATTTTCAATCAAATCTTTAATAAAATCTTCAGTCAAAAAAAAAATTAACCTTTAACCAACAATAGTGAGTCTTAAATCATCTAAAGAATCTCATATTTTGTTAGAAATGTTGATAAAACTAAACAATTCAAAAAATTTAGGGGTTAATCAAAATTGAAAATTTTGTTCTTTTTTGTAACTTTTAGTTCATTTTTCGAATTTTAATGATATTGAGACGTATTTTTAATATTGCTGTAAGGAAGTGCTTTTTTAGAAAAATTTTGGGATTCACTTTTTGTTATTTTGAAATGATTGGCTTTAGACCTTGATCACGTAAGCGTTGTCCTTTGAGCTAACATCGGATATACTACGATTTTCACGAGGTCAAATAAACGTTAAATCGAGGTAAAATTTTAACAATCTACAGCTTGTCTACAAATCAGAACAGAATATGATATTTTTGTTTTATTCTTTTAACACGTTTGGGCAACACAAAGCTGGGGTGGATTTGGGACCAACGACCTTGATCAACTTGACCTTGAGTCCAACTTGGAAGGTCATTAGAAGGTCAAAGTGTTTGTTTTCTTTAACTAATACACCAAAAACTAAAACCTTAAACTCACAAACTCCAAACCAACAAACTTCACACTTTGACCTTCAAATGACCTTAGAATTTGGCCACAAGGTCAAGGTGATCAATGTCGTTGATCCCAAATTCACCCCAGCTTTGTGTTGCCCAATCGTGTTAAAAAAATCATGTTATACATGATTTTTGAAACTTGACCTCGATTTAACCTTTATTTGACCTCGTGGAAATTAATTTATACTATCATTTTAAACGTAAAATTTCCCGCTATTTCAGAATCTAATGTCAAAAGTAGAGATTCCCATTTTAAAAAATCAATGTGACCTTCAAATAACCTTGAAAATTTATCTGAAAGTCAAAACCGATTTTGAAGAAAGATGGCCCCCGTTGTCTTGAGAAACTTTTGTCTGTACAATTTTTTTTTATACCGCTTATTTCCGGAGATTTTGGGCTGGACAGATTAAAATAGCCCACCTTGTATATTAGGGTGTAGCAAAAAAAGTATATATATTTTTTTGCTTTTACCCAAAAATATCTCAAAATGCCCAAATAATGCTCCTCTTAAAAGCGCTGCACAAAATTTTAATTTTAAGTGGTTCTCCATCGCTTATTAAGTTTTTCCGTCTAAATAACACGAAAACCCGGAGTTTTTACCACGTTTTTTCCATGCAAGCGATGAAAAAATGATTTTCACAGAAAATAAATAAATGAATCTTATTAAGCACTAAATTTGGTACAAAAAGTTCCATTGGGTCAAATTTTTATCTTCAATAGTTGACTGTTTACAGAGCTTTGAATGTCAAATTTTCGTTTTTTTGCATTTTTGAGTAAACTATTAGTGTTAGAGAATAAAGTTGAATAGCAATTGTGTAGTACCTCCGAAATTCTAGAAAAAAGTCTGCATTGACTTTTTCGTATCATTAATCACAACAAAGTTACAGACTCTCAAATATTTATTTTCTTACAATTTTTGCTTTTACGAACTGAAATATCGATAATTAGACAGAAAAGTTGATACAAATTTGTTAATACGTCAAATAATTTTCAGAATGTTGGAGTTATAAATGAAATATCAATTAAAGTATTAAAACATAAATATTTCTATATTTTAAGCTTAAATTAAAAAGTATTAAACTGCAAATGACGGCAATTATCCTGTAAATTGTGTTTGCTTTTGATATCGTGATGATATTTTAGGTCCTTCATTAATATTTTTCATAGTACAGTTAAAAAATCATAAAAATATCACTAAATAAGTCAATAACTATGAACTGTCGATAATAATAAATATCTTACTCATCAGATTTTGTTGCAAATTTGATGTAATAAAAAATTTACACCAAATTTTTTGTCTAATTATCGATATTTCAGTTCGTAAAAGCAAATATTCGAAAAAATAAATATTTGAGTGCCTGTAACTTTGTTGTGATTGATGATACAAAAAAGTTGATGGAGACTTTTTTCTAGAATTTTAGACGAGCTTAAAAATGCACAAAACCAAAAATTTAAAATTTAAAGCTTTGTAAAATGTCAAATATTGAAGCTAAAAATTTGACCCAAAAAAACACTTTTGGTACCAAATTTAGTGCTGAATAAGATCCATTCATTTATTTTCTATTAAAATAATTTTTTCACAGCTTTCGGGGCAAAAAAGTTGTAAAAACCCGGGTTTTAATGTTATTTAGACGGAAAAACTTAAAGAACCGAAGAGAACCTCTTAAAATTAAAATTTTGAGCTGCGCTTTTAACTGGAGCTCTGTTTGAGAGCAGAAAGCGGTTAACAAAAAAATTCTTTAAAAAAAGTTGCTCAGGGCAATGGCGGTCATCTTTGCGCAAAATCGGTTTTGACCTTTAAATCAATTTTCAAGGTTATTTGAAGGTCACATTAATTTTTTGAAATAAGAGCCCTTATTTTTGAGTTAAAGTCAATTTTCACGAGGCCCAAAAAAGATTAAATCAAGGTCAAATTTCAAAAATCATACAGAACATGTTTTTTGTTTTATTTTTTTTACACGTTTGGGTAACACAAAGCTGGGGTGAATTTAGGACCAACGATCATGATCACCTTGACCTTGAGGCCAACTTGGAAGGTCAGTCAAAGGTTAAAGTGTTTGTTTTCTTTAACTAATACAACTGAAACCAAACCCACAAACTCACAAGCTCCAAGCCAACAAACTCAACACTTTGACCTTCGAATGACCTTCCAAGTTGGCTTTAACGTCAAAGTGATTAAGGTGTTTGGTCCCAAATTCAGCCCAGCTTTTTGTTGCCCAAACGGGTTAAAAAAATAAAACAAAAAAATCATGTTCTGCAGGATGTTTTAATTTGACCACGACTTAACCTTTATTTGACCTCATGAAAATTGACTCTTACTATTATTTCGGACGTAGAATTTCCCGCTCTTTCAGAATCTAATGTCAACAATAGAGGTTTCCATTTAAAAAATCAATGTGACCTTCAAATAACATTGAAAGCAAGACATCTCTTTTAATTTAAAAATAAATAAGAAAGTAGACAACAATATATGGAAAACATGGAAATTTATGATGCCACAGACTGCTATTTGCCCTTAAGTGTGCTACTAGTTTAATAATCATAGCAAACTCTGGCATAATATCAGAGATCACAGAAGTTGAACTTATGAAACGCGTGAAAAATATAAAGCAAGCTCGTAAGAATGGTACGTGAGTAGTGAGCGAAAAGGGCGAAAATATGACGGATGAAGAAGATTGAACTACTCAAATGAAATTGATAATAAGAAGTGACCTGAAATGTGACTTCAAATGAAAAGAGTTGTTTTCGAGTCTTCAAAAATGAATTTTTTTCTTTATTTAATACCATTTTAAGATACAACTTTATTTTCGATATAGGGTGCAGATATTTAAGGATGTAATAAAAAGAACTCACACTGAAAAACAAGCATTCTTAAAAATGAGTTCTAGAATAGAGGAAAATATTCTGCTTGCTGATTGTAAAAGTTTTTGGAAGAGAAATAAAGGTTAGCTTTAGAATTAAATTCTGGCTCAAAACCAACATAAGAGATTGGAAGTTTTTCAAAAAAGAGAAAAAATCTTAACCATAAAACGCTCGCTTTATAGACTGAGTTTTTCTTTTTTAAATTGTATTTCAGAGAAAAATTGTTTATAAAAGTACCAAATAGATCAGTAAAAAATATTTCAAGAAACAGAAACACAAATTGCAAATTCACATGTAAAAAAGGAAACATTTGATCATTTTTAACGATGCTCATTTTTGAACTTGAGATAACCTTAATACGTCCTTAAATACATTTACATTTAACAGAAACACAGAGAGGCTATAAATTTTCAAGTATTTCCAATATCATAATGGCTCGTGCGCTTAAGTCGATGCATTGATTTTATATAATATAAATGAACTGAAAATCCGATTCAAGTGCATTGGCGAAGGATTTAGTATAAAATTGATTTTCGTCTCACGTATTTCTTTATCCATGTTTTATCCAGAGATCCAGAGCTACAATGTTAATCGAACGAAAATAAATAATTCGTTGAAGTTTTATCAGTGATCAGTTAAAAATGCATATTTGAGAGCTGAGTTGAGCCGGAAAGATATAAAAAGCAGTCACAATAAAATGACAGGGATTGTATTATTCTCTAGGTCAGTGTGGCCGTTAGTGATTTTTATGATACAAAAAGAAAAATCGTCGAAGTTTATATTGACCACAAAATACCTTACGAAATCCCTAGGATTATTTTTTTTACGTCTGAGCCCTTACCCTTGGCACTTTTTACTGGGCACGTGACAATGAACGTGAGCAGAATTATTATAAAGTAAAAGCACGAATTACTGATGGGGAACCGATTGACCGAGGTCAAAGCTAACAAAATTTTGTCTACACTATTTTGGCATCTACAATTTTTTACGCTGTTATAGAAGCTAAAACTCATTAGAAAAAATTAACTCGCTTAATTTTGTGACCCCCCCCCCCCCCCCCCGCCTGGTAATTGGTTTGGTAATTTGGTTGGAAGCGGAAAAATGATTTAAATGCTTTCTAGGAATTTAAGAGGATTTGAACAGATGCCAACGGATTTAAAAGATTGCAAAAGTTTTTAACAATTTTCGAGAGATTTCGTAGAATGTCCAGGGATTTTAATTATTGTAACGAAAAATTAAAAGCTTTTAAGGTTTTAAAGAATTGTTAAAGATTTGACAAATTTAACGACAGTCTAAGGGATTACACAAGAACTAAATAAGATATTTAATATTACTTCACTTGTTTCAAGGGCTTTTCAGAGCACAAAGAAAAATTTATGAGGTTGCAAAGAAGTTCCCAAACATCATAAGGAGTTTCAGCGCGCCTAGAGCGCAAGACTGTTGGTTCTTGCTCTTGGCGCTCGATAATATATTTATCTTGTGCTACGTACACGGTCTTTGTATATTTCCCACACTTGTGCATCTATGTAAAAGAAAAGGTGAACGCATAAATAAAAGTAATTTAGTGATTGTGAATTCTCTTCCGTTAAAGCTCCTTCGGCTTTAACGGACACATTCTCATCACTTATCTCAAGCTTCGCACGCGAGTTTGTCCCTGCAATTGTATATCATTTCTATATATGTATATTATTACAAATTATAACATGAATTGGTATTAATCTTTAAAATAATCAATCTTTGCAAAAATCTTTAGAAGCAATCTTTAGCAAAATTTAGAAGCAATCTTTAAAAAAAATTTATTATACATTTACTGCAACTTCTATCGTGTTTTCATCAATTAAATTTAATCATTTCCAATGTTATTTTTAAGATTAAAACGTTACACGTACGGTCTACACGGCAGCCTTTTCGGGTTTTAGCTTCTAAATAATATCCCTAACCTCAGTGACCCAGACTTTGTTAATTGAATTTTCTACCGCATCGTGTTCTACATCGCAGTTGTAGTGCCCTACTGCTTTATCTCCTCATGATTCACATCATCATCATCATAGCTGGTTAGTGTTGTAGGCTGAGAAGGTCACCAACCTTCAGCAACGTTTTGTTAGATGTAAGATTTACGAATCTTTGAAATACTGGGAAATTGTTCAATTAAAAAATATAATGTTTGATTTTCCATTATTTTTTTATGTTGTCGAAATTGGAATTTATGATTTTTCAAGAAAATAGAAAAAGTTGTTATGATAATATTGCAGGCCATTAAAAAGTGACATTTTTCTTTTCTTGACTTTCACCTCTTCATTTTCGTGTGTTTTTTGGAATTTTGTAAATGCTATAACTACGGTAATTTTTGTTTTTATGAAAAAAGTCTTAATAGATTATTTTTACAAAAGTTATCCTGTGCACAGTCAGACAGTCACACAGACAGACACGTTCGTTTAAAACCTGTTTTTTGAATTTAGGGGGTCTCAAAACGTGGACATTTGTCAAAAACTGGGGGGAGGGGCATTTTACACAAATCTCGTACCTTCTCTGACGAGAATGTAAGGATGGAAAAATTTTTTATAAATAATTTTTTGATTGTTCTATTTATTTTCTAAGAGTAAAAAATTAAACCCCACAGGTGATACGAAAAGTGAATTTATAGCCAAAAGTGGTGATGGGAATGTGCCTACGCAGTGGGCAGATTATTTTGTGACTGTTAATGGTGTTTTTCACGATATAACTGGAAACTACGCATTCTATCAAAAAGTGATTGATAACAAATGTGCAGATCTTTTTTAAATAGAGAATTTTTCTCAAAACATCTTTTTCCGTATTTTGCATAGTTTGCTCGAAAAATCTAAATATTGATTTTCCATTATTTTTTTGTGTCAAAATTTGAATCCTCGAGTTTTAAAGAAAATTCAAAAGTCCTTATTACAATATTGTAGGACATCCAAAAATCAACACTTTCCTTCTCATATCGTGCGTTATTTGGCTTGACATATCTATTTTCATATTTTTTGGTATTTTGGAAATGCTATTTCTCCGGCAATTTTTGGTTGCATCGAAAATGTCTCCGAAATAAATTGTTCGTATTTTTAAATACTATGAACATGCGTATAGACTATTTCAAAATTAACAAAAGCTGTCTCAAAAATATTTAAAATACGCTAACTTTCTGGATTTTTATCAAAAATGGCTGGGTAACGAACTTGACCCTTAGTTTAGGACACTAACAGAATGTACCAAACGTTATCCTAATAGATTAATTTTTGCAAAAGTCATCGTGCTTTCAGACAAGCAGACAGACATAAAATCATACAGACATACAGGCATACTGACATATAGACAGACACACAGACGCATTCGTAAGAAACTGTTTTTCGGATTCAGGGGACTGATAACGTGGACATTTGACCAAAACTGGGGGGGGGGTCAAATTTTCCACAAAGATAATAATTTCTCTAATTAGAATGTACCAATAATAATAATAATAATAATAATAATAATTATGAAAAAAAGCAGATCTAATTGTTATTCCGAATTAGAAATCATAGTGAATTACTTACATCGAAAAATTGTCATTAAATTAAAAAATTTATTATTAAATTAAAAGACTACTTTTTAATTTCGCAAATCATTACTTTCATATTTTTTCAATCAATAAGAATAAAATCGAATTAATTTGACTTTTTAATTTTGATCTATATGATGCGTGATTGAAAAGTTTTTGCTTTAAAAGAATGGAAAAACTTTCCTAATTTGCTTGTGTAATAATGAAAAGCGAATGAAAAAGCAAAAAATCTCGTTCATTTCTCCATGATTTAAAAATATTTATTTTGAAAAAACAAAAATGGGTAAACTTTCCTAATTGGCTGGTGCGATAATGCAAAGTGGATAAAAAAGTAACAAATAGCTTCTTTTTTCCCTGCTTTCAAAATATTTTCAAAAAAAGAAAATGGAAAAACTTTCCTAATTTGCTGATGTCACAATGCAAAGTGACAACAAAAGTGAAAATGTGATATACTTTTCCTACAGAGCCTTCAACTTTGTACTATTGCGGAATTAAAAAAAATATTATTTCAATTTCGAGGAGAGAAGTGTTTATTATCTTGGAGAAAGTTTTGTGAACTTTTTCTTGAAACTTTGTCTTAACGTAACTTTTCTTATGTATTATCCAATTGTGCAAAAATTCTTTTTTGGTGTCCGTTATCCTGAAAATTTTTAATTAAACAAAAAAAAAAAATAGTTTTAAACAGAATTTCGGATTTTGATTTTAGAATAGATTTTATCACATATGTTTTCTTTTTTCTGATATGCATTTGAAATAATTAAAATTATTTTTTATTATGAGCTTTAAAAGAATCAGATTTAAAGAAAAATAATATATCAAATTATTAATTGCATAGTGTTAGTTATTATAGTTGCTGAAAATGCATTAAAATAATAATAAACAAAATAAAAAAACAAATCCATTTTCATAAAATAAGTAAGTTTTTTTTATTGATTTTAAAAACACAGTGCATTCATAAATAATGCGAATTAGTTGAATACCTACGAGTAGCAAAATGTGGCTGACCATAAAGTTTATAAGAAGAAGTGTATAATGTTTTCAAAAAGTTTTAAGAGCTTCTGCGGAAGCCTGCTAAATACCATGTTAAAGTAATGTATGATCAAATAAATCTAAAGTAACTCAGTATATTACCGGAAAGAATTAAAGTTATATATTTAGCTTAAATTTAATTTGCTGACATTGCAGTCCAATGTTTATTTACCTTTACATCTCACTGTGGGATAAAAATATAGAAATATGTTTCATTGATCAATTTGGAAGGTTTACAATCGAAAACTTTTTAATTTTAAAAGTTTAAAAACAAAAACTCTTAAATATCGCAATTCAAAATTTTACAACTTTAAAGAGCTATGATAAAAAATTATTCCATTTTAAAGATGTATAAATAAACATTATTAAATTTTGACGATCCTTAAGATCAAAAGTCAATTTTTCAATTCTAGATCCTGAAAATTGAAAAAATTTCGAACATGAATCATCAAATGTACAGAATATGTTGTTGTAAAACTTAAGATTTGCATAATTTCTAATTGCACATTTTCAAAATTCAAAGCTATGAAATTTCAAAGCAATGCAATTTGTAATCCGACAATTTAAAAAAATTCGAGATTCTCTAATTTAGAAAATAGAAAATTGCAATTTACTGACACGATTTACATTTACATTTGAAAAATCTTTAATTTGAATGATTTTCAATTAAAAATTCTTCAATTTTAAATATGTTCAATTGAAGACTCTTCAACATTTTATGTGTATAGTAGAAAATAATGCAATTCTTAATGATTTTTAAAAATATTTCCATCGTGAAGATTCGAAATTGAAATTGATTCAATTTTATACATTTGCAATTTCAAATTTTTTAATTGTGAACAGTAACAATGACAATTTGGATTTATTTTGTTTAAACTCTAACTAAGTGTGCTTCAATTGCCACTTCCATAGGAGGGCATACACTAATTATTGTAACCTAACACCAAGTACCCCAAATAGCTTAACTCTCAAAAAGTAATGTAATGATAATAAAGGTAATGCCTGACGTACTCAATTGTGTGGAGCCCCTTAATCTCTAACTGTCTGCAGCCGGATTTTTTTTAAGCGCTCATCTTCGCTTGGCATTTGTCACAGAAGTGGAAACCTGCAGAATGTAGACATTCGATAGCATCGAGTGCCCACATTCATCCGCGACGTCAAACCTCACGATTGAAAGAAATTGAACGCAGTGAAAACTGGAACGGTCCCGAACGGTCATCCATCCAAGTACTAACCGCGCCCATTCTTCATGCTTAGCATTCGAGATCTTGACGAATCGAGAATAACCACCCATCTTCGATTTGGAAACTCTTATATTTTTCCGAGGGCGGATCCAGAAAGGGGCGATTTGGCTAGTCGCCCCCCCCCCCTTCTAAGGTTTTAGAAACCAATGTTAAAATTTTAAAAATTATATGTAATGTACATAAAGTACGTAAGGCTTTTTAATTTCCTTCACATATTTCGGCCGCCTAACAATCAGATGCTGTTAAAAAATCTTAATTTGAAACCATTTATCCACCTTTGTTATGGTCCATATTGCCCCCCCCCCCCTACCAACCCAAGTCGTCTCTAACTTAATTTTTGACGAACTAATTTTTGTTGGGAATTTATTTAGGGGGTATATAAAAATAACGTAATAAGATTTGGGAGAGAAGGCATCAAATCTAAATAAACTATTTGTTATGTATTAACAAACCAATTCGACCTTGATACAAGTAATTGTGATTTTGCAGCCAAAAGAAAATAAATTCACAAAAAGAAAATGTAATAGTTGATATTTTAACGCATGAAAGGTTTTCATTTTAAATCAGAAACAATAAATTTTCAACCAAAAAGAAATATATTTATTCTAAAAAAGATCACTCTTAAACTAAAAATGGAATTGAATTTTAACAAATAAGCTAAATTTTCTACGAAGTAGTTGAATTTTTAAGCCTAGCGGACGAATTTTCCTCATAACAGATGAATCTTTAAGCCGTAAATATGCATTTTCAAATTCAGGAGTTAAATATTCAACAAAATAGATTGATCATTAATTATAATAACAAAGTGCATCAATTTTTTAACAATATAGTTGAATTTTTAAACAAGCAAGTTAATATTTTTACCAAAAAAGGGGGTTTTTAAGCTAAATAGTTTGGCGAGAAGGATGCATTTCCCACAAAACATTCGAATTTTCAACCAAACAAATTTAATTTTCAAAAAGTTTTTAAACAAAAAAGTGAATCTGTGATAATGTAATAAGATGAACAAAAATTATATCCCATTAAAGATAATATAGATAAATCGTTGTCCTACACCGGCTTCTATCCCTCGCAACATACACGCCCAAAAGACTACGAAATTTATGTGCTGCCCCAAATATGCACGTGCTTTCAAATTTTTTATGAATATGAACACTTAAGTAAAAAATGTAAATGAAGTTTAACTTATCAACTTATAAGTAACATATTTTTTCGTATACAAAAAAAGAAACTTAGCAGGAACTTCCAGACTTCAAGTTACCTGACTCAAGAACTGACAATGTAACAAGTTTATATTATATAATTTTAAATAATCCTAAATGCAGTTGCAAATTATTGTTACGTCGATTTAGCAAGATGAGAATTTTATATTTCAATTGAAACTGAAGTATTTCTATTCAGCAACTTCAACTTCAAGTGGAAAAAGAATTTAATAGTATGGCAATATAAAAAACCCTGAAACTGTGCCGGTTTTCGGGCTGGCGGTTGTGGGGAACAAGTCCAATAGACTGCCGCTCCGGATGTAAACAGTCTGAGGCATATGAAGAGTTTCTGATGGATATTACTGGGTGGTAAAGAATATTTAAAAACTTGTTTTAATACGGAAACACGGATAAATGAAATATTTAACGGGAATGAAGACGAAAGTTTATTGCTACACCTTAAAATAAATATTATACCTGGTTACGTACTTTAAACGTTTGCGGGGCGTTGAGCATCTCGTTTAAAAGGTGAGCATTCTCTTAAATAATCGGTCCAGATATATTTACAATTCTCAAGTCAAGACTTTGAGTGTTTGAGATTCTGCTCTCCCCCCCCCCATCTCTCTCTCTCTCTCTCTCTGCCTATCGCATACTTCTTCGTTGTTTTCTTTGATGAATCTTAGAGCCACTAATTCAGAAGAAATTTGAAACTCAATTAGATATTAACAAGTAATCTTATAGTAAATACTTAATTTTAAAACGTAGCATAAAATTTTTGATTAAAATGAATTGATATTCACTGTTATTTTTCATAAACATTGCTCCAATTACTTCGCCATACTACTTCGCGAGATATATTTGCGCGTATAATGGCGATCTTGTCGATGAAAAGCTCATTTCATCATGGCACGAAATAATACGATCAGTCCCATCATCTTCAGTAGGCATCGTAGGCCCACTGCTGCTCGAAGTGAGCTCGCCATCGTGCTTATTCGTGTATGTCTGCTGCTTTGAGTGAACAGTCGGAACGTCGCGACCCATTTACACAGGTAGTCCGTTAGGTAATATTTTGAAACCATCGGATGAAAAGAGTGCGCATGCGATTTATCCGTGAAATTCAAAAGGATAGAGATAGACTAGTAAATGCTGAGCATCATTTTACGACAGCTGCTCTTAATTTTCAGAATAAAAAAAAGTTCTACTACGTATCGTTGTTATTTATTGACAATATATTGTAATAAAAAATGGCTAAGAAGTGTTTTTTGTGTAACTCAGGCAACTCTTTTGCAACCACTACACTGTTAGAAAAAAGTCGCAGAGTCACACCGATAAGTGAAAGTTTTTCCCTTTGCAACAGGAGTGTGTTATTT